>SMGT01012684.1:465531-490141 GCA_004794575.1 Lanistes nyassanus
TGTTTGGAGTGGTGGGAAGGTTGGAGGGTGAGTGCGCGTGGTGTAGCAGCGGCTTTCTGTTTAGCAGAGTGTAGAAGGTTGGGAGGATAGTTGCGGGCGAGGAAAAAATCTCTCCATAAAATTACATCTCCCGCCGTATGTTGTTGCTTCAACGTGGGTCTATTATCTGCATACCTGAGAAACAGACCGTTTAGCCAATGGCAAGTTAGACTGAAGAAGTTGTCATGGCCACATTTTGTGTAGTCACTTCCAAACCAATTGGCCATGCCACAGAGATAGCATCTGAAACCCGATCTTTGACTAACGCGCGTCCTTACTTTAGTCGCGCCTGTGTAGGTCTGCTTATGAAACACAGTTGTCGTTCTATGGAGGTGCAGCAGGGAATCGGGGAATTTCTGCAGGCCTTGCGGTCAGTGTTACTGTTTATCTACCTGACAGCTTGGATAACTCAATGCATAGCAGGATAAGGATCACCGAAAGATGGGGCACTTCCTAATGAAGACCACTTCTAGACAGGACCAAACTTTTCAATTTCATAAGTGAGGTTCCACTGCGCTTGCTTGGTTTTGACGGTAGTCTTAAAAATGTGTTACTCACAGACTCCTATAAAAAAAAGTTTTGGACATTTCAAGGGGACTAAAAAATTTCAGACATTATTATTACAATTTTAATTTAAGAACTTGCCCTTCCCCGACTGGTATTAGATGGAAGAAGTTGTAATTTTCTGCAATGCTGTAAGTGCCTCAAAAACAGGTGTTTTCCTTCTGCAATAACTATAGGCTTCAAAAGCCACAGCTATTTATAATTATCAATCCAAGTCAAATCTCACTCTTATTCTCTTGCCACCTACTGTAGCAGCAACTTCTCTGACACTTTTGCAAAATGTTGAGATCACACCTAAGCCTAATAAAAGAAAATCCTGGTCATTTTCTCTCGGAAGCCAGTTAGGGGCAGCAAAATTCCTTGGAAACATTGTTCAAACCCTGATTTGAAGAATACTGCTGCAAGTCCATTTCCAAGAAGAATTAGGTCCAGTATTGTCAATAATTAAGCAAAGACTTAGCGTCGCTGCTTGTTAGCACATATTTGCTTTCTGACGTAAGCACATGAGGCCACTCAGCGTTTGTCTTTTGACGCTTTTTCATTTTACTTCTGGTTCACAGTCATAATTTATCATGACTGTTCCGATTTGCTTATGCACCTAGCATGATAAACTAAGACATGAAGTACATGGTTTGAAAAACTAAATTGATAACTGAAGATACATTGTACTTTCCTCATACACGATAACACAAAACTGCAAGGCATTTGGATGGAAACAGGATGTAATTCACAGACAAAAATACATCAACATATTCATAAATAAAATTTTGATCAGAGATAATCTTCCAAACAGCTAAATAAACTGTTTGAAAAAGCCCAGATAATCACAAGATAATCACAAGACAGGCGAGCACACAGTGTGTTCTCATGAGATAAAACTACAAAGCCAATAATGAAAATGCACTAGAATAATTTGCGTCATTTAAAATGAAAAAAAAATGCAAACCTGGTTGTCAGGTTGCACAAATATTAAACCACCCTTGGTTTCTTAACCAAATACCAATAATCTTCATACATGCAATGAAAGAGTTATTCTACGAGAAATCATTTCGAAAATAATTTAATCAGTTACAGCTGTTTTCCATGAACTCAGAAATTTTGTAAAACTCTAAATTTTATCCAGGTAATAACAGATCCAACAATTAGCTGACAGCAGAGAGGGCTTTCTCCTTGCATTGCATGTATAGACAGCAGTGTATATCAGATGTTCGAGATGAGTTTCAAGTGTTTGGTGACAAAGTAAAATGGGGATTTGAAAACATACCCCTTTCAATCTGCATGCACTTTGTACAGTTAATAAATAACACCCTCCCTTAAAAGGAATATGTATATATATATACACCAACAGCTGTCAGACAACTGAGGTCCCATCTGGCAAGCTAATGTATTGTCTTTCTAATGTATTATGTGCAAACTCCGTTTGTTCTTCCTTGGAACAAAGAACTACTTCTCTGCACTGACCATCTTACTGCAGCTATCAGTGTGAATCACTCTTCAGTGCACAGCTTAATGATACCCTCCCCCCACTCCCCCTACCCAATGTCCTTGCCATGACATGGCCTAAGTTGCAGGCACAGTGCTTAACCTCAAAAGATCAAACCAAATTTTATGACTATCAACAGAAAATACACTGTACAGTATGTTATTAGCTGATACATAATCTGTGGCCAGGCAGGCAAAGATGAAATCTCTCGACTTACGTCCCCAAAAGCCAGCTGTACATAACCAGTGGTCACATGGCAATCGAGGAGAAGGCAATGAGAAGGGAGCGTGGGGGTGAGGCTGGGCAGAAGTACGCGAACACATTATGCAAATATAATGTACGGTACAGCATAAAATTCACAACTGATTTTGTTCAGTAACAACCAAGCAGAATTTGCACATCACTAACTTTACTCAGTCATGCTGTTCTGTACTCCATTAACTCAACTACTATATGACAAGCTTAACAAGGGCAGTTAAATTGACAGTGCAAGAAAAATATGTACAGGTACATTCAGTTGTTAGACACATTATTGAACCTACCTGCAGCAATTTCCTAAGATCAGCTCCTTAAAGCTCAACAAGCAGTAGACAGTAGACAACTTCAGCATCCAAGCTTTCCCAGAAAGAATACACATTCCCTTTCCTACAAGCAGGATGCATCTGTTTCCTGGGTTAACAGCCCACTACTGGGTTTATGGGACAACACTGCAGGAAAAAAGTTATTCAACATCTCTGCAGATTAATTTTTTTGTAAGTCCAGAAAGCTGGGGGGGAAAATATCCCTGTGAAAGTACGTGAACACAGGATGTGTTACATTTTGTGTTGATCAAAATAAACATTTTCTCAGAATTCAATATAACCAGTCCATTTCTCAGTTTAGACTACAAGCAGACACATGCACATATACTCATATGCACCCCCATATTTGCATGCACACACTCACAGATTACAATTAACTCTTTGCACTCATACGCATAGATCTATGTAGGATATTGACGGCGCACAGATATTGGCATGTTTCAAAAAACTATTGCTAATAACATAAGACACTTGCAGTAACACACTTTATTTGGAAAGATCAATTCTTGGACTTTAAAATTCTTAAAGAACTTTTATTAGAAAAGTTTAAATATTACCATTTGGTGTCAAAAGTTGCATGAAATAAAAAAAAAGTCTACTACCTGCATCACTGCTTGTCCACTTTCAATGTCTCCATACTGTATATTATTTTCACTTTCTGACCTTGAATAAAATTTAAGATTTAGTAAATTCTCTTAACTTATGGCCTTAATTATATTTAAAGTATCTTTTTCTACCAAACTTGATTTGATCTTAAATTTTCTCTTCCACACGGCAGCCATTTCTTGTGAGTTACGTAACTGTCCTGGTAAGCAGGCACTCAGCAAGCCGAATCTAAATTTTAAAAATTTAAACAGTGCAGGGTTGCAATGAATGATGGAGCTTTCCAATGATAGCAGGGCGAGTTCTCTTTCACTGTTAAGTGCATCTGCAGAATGTTTTGAAAACCATTGAAACATGTTTTGATGCGCCTTGAAGGGTACATGCCACAATTGCATCGATACGAGTGCAAAGAGTTAACTACACAAATGATTCTGTCACTGTGTTGAGACATAAACACTCTCACCACCTGGACAACTCAGTCCAAAGACTGAAAACACTCTAAGATTTTCTCCTTTTGTCTTGAAGACTTTTGTAACAGATTTGATTTCTGCCAACACAGCCGGATGTATTTTTCATCAAACCGGGGACTGGTACCTATTCCCTTTCAGTTTTCTCTCTCTCCACTTGTGACGACTAGGTGCATGAAATTAAACAATATTATTCCGGCAACCACTCGCATGGAAATAGAGAAATGAAGTCCTGACACCTGGCACAGGTTGCATGGGGAGGTAATGAAAAACTCAAAAACTATCTCCTCTTCTTGTGGCCTTTCCTCCCAGTACCAGATGAACTGGACGTAGCTCCGACAATCACCTGTCCTTCTTGGATCTCTTCTTGCGAAACGTCTGTGGTGTTGGCCAATTTCTCCTGAGCTTCAAGGAAAAACATCACATCTCTCAGCTGTTCCTTCAGATCAGCTATTTCCTGGTGATAAAAGGCAAAAGGACATGATAAACTCTTCACCCACACAAGAAGAAACAACCACAAACTAGAAGAATACAATAAAAAAAATTTAGCACCCGCCCCCCCCCCACTACCATCTCAAAAAAATGTAGGCTGCTACATGTATAAAAGTGGTATCCAGTATTCAGACACTTACCTGTTGTAATATGTGCAATAGTCAAAAATACTTTCTAAAAAACTCAACACTGTGAGGATGTAACTTTCAGCAAATATCAGAACACATTTAGTTTCATAAGCGCAATTATTAAAACATTACTTGCAAAAATGGTTTTTAAGGGAACAGGTATCACCTTCTCTTTAGATTCAGAGAGATCCTTGACACGTGTCTCAAGGCTGGTGACACGCTTCTGCCACAACTGTTGGTTTTCCAACAGACATTTGTTCATGTCACGCTCTTCTTGAAGCTCCGTCAGCACTTTAGTAAGCCGGTTGTGCAGCTGCCAATATGCATGAAATTATGGCTTTCAAAAAAAGGGGTTTATTTTCACTCTACAACAGCATTTCACTATGGAACATGTACAGCTAAGCAACCCAATTTAAAAATATTCTTAGGCACTCCATGTTTAAAATTTGTTCAATAAAATGAACAATGACCTAACTTTAACAACTGTTTCAGGCTTCAGGAAATAGGACAAAGAAAACGTTAACTTTTAAAAAAATAAATCAAAGATGCCAACATCTGAAATCTATTAAAAAAGACTCATTCCAACAACAGACGAGACAAAACAAATAATACCAACATAACACCAAGTGTAGAGGTTTAAAAAAAAAAAGAAAAGTACTCTGAATCACCATAGTGATCTGCAAATAGTTGCAATGCCTTTGTCATCTCCATAAACATATAAACATTATTCAAACTACGATCGCCAGAGAAAACGACATACATTTGTGCATTTCTTGTCCACGGTCTGCTTCTCCTTTACCACTTCTTTCAGCCTCGATGCCATCTGCTCCTTCTCCTCACAGACTTCCTGGAGCTGTGCCTGGAGTTCAGCCACCTGCACAATAAATACAATAGGTATTCTCGAGAATACTCTGGGGCAGGAAACATTACTTGCATGCATAGATGTTCATGTCCTCATCAACCAAACATGTAGCCGCCCATCGACAAAACCTGCACATGCTCATCAACAAAACTGTGAAAGCGTGCTCATAAATTAAAAAACAGGCCTTTGCAAACAGTCTGTCAGTGACAAACATATCTGTAACTCTCTACTGTCACTTATATTTTCACTTAACAGAAAAAAATAAATTCTGAAAGACATCTTTGTGCTTGTTCTGTAGATCAGTGGACTACATGCAACGCAAGACCTATGATGGATTTATATGCATTGTAACACTAGCACACTTAAGTGTACACACATAAAAACACATGCACGCACATGCTCTTTCATAAGCTGATCTCACTTAATTTCTATCTCAACTCTTTCAAAAGAAAGGACTAACCCGTAGGTTAGCATCTTTCGTTGCTTCAACAATCCTTTCCTCAAAATACTGTCTTTGTGACTCCAGTTGTGTTGTAAGAAGATAAGTGTACTAAAACAAAATAAAATAAAAATATGGTTGATAAGATTCTGATGAACTGATGAACACTGCATCTGAAAGAAATCACATGCAGAACTATTTGCATGCCCTTTTAACCGAGATCATAGCCAGCAAAATCCTTACAAATCTACTGCATCATAGTGTACATGACAAAAACAGGCCTCCAATTTTTAACAGTCTTTCCTAAAAATTAAAACAAAAAAAAAAGAGAAGAAAAACCATTATCGCCACTGAGCCGAGCACCACTTTACCCGTAGTCAACTGATTTAACTATCTGAAGTAACAGAGTTAGTGTTTTAACTATACACTTTAACATAAAATCAAGGCTTTCTACCTTACTGCAAGTCCAACTATTTAAAAAAAAAATTTTTTTTAAAGTCTTTATTCGCAGTGATTTTAAGTAAACATGGTGACAATAGTACATGCTTTTTTCTGCATTTGCTCTTTTCTTAATCACAGTCCAGCCCAGGAGACAAATGATGTGTCTTCTAGATCTTCTACGCCCCACCATTCCCCCAGAGTTTTTACAGAAGGATTATGGGAGCTGTAATACAAACTGTAATAAATGGACAAGCACCTCAAGAGTAATAGAGTTCAGCTTTTCTTCATGTATGACAGTGCCTCCCTCATCCACCTGAACCAGTTTGCCATCAGATTTATTCTGAACCAGGCGGTGCACATAGTTGTCCCCAGCATAGTCCCACACTCTGTTTGAGCCCAACTGCATGGCATAGGTGTGGTTTGTTTCCTGGAAATGCCTGAAAACCAGATGGAAACAATTTCTCACATTTCGCTTAACTAAAAAGCTTCCTATTATTAGAACAGGAGTCCCCCTTCCTTCTTGTCCAACTTGTTCCTGCACCGAGCATGTGACTCACCACTATGGTGTACTTAAAAAAATATCCAGATTTTTGTCACAGGAAAATGATGCAGACAATTGTGTGCCTTTGCTTTTTCTCCGTTAACGATGAAAAGGCATTGCAGAAACTGGCATCAGACAGGTGATTTTGCTAACATGCCACAGTATGTGTTTAATTCTACTACGAATGGCAGCTGATGAAACAAAGACAAGCTAATATTCTTTCAGTTAGAAAACACAAGAAATGCAAAAAGTCTTACTTATAAGCGTGAAGACCAACATAGCGCCCACATCCCACACTTCCGCAGATCAAGCATATCCACAGGCTCTGCAGAAAGAATGAAAACAAGTTTAATGTTTTATGTGAAAACAACAGACTTTGTAGTCTTATCCCCCACCCTGCCAAAAACAAAAACAAAAAACAAAAAAGGTTTTATGGAATGACATGAGAATTTTAAGAGGTTTTACTTTCAGAGGCCAGCATTTAAATAACTGCAGAGATATCCATCAGCCCCACTAGTTAAGAAAACATCCTGACAGGTTTCTTTTAATACCTTCTCTGGTCTTTTTTCTTGATGAGACACATCCAAAAAAAGCATCACTCAGTAGTCTTTATCACCATATTACATGGTCTCTAAACCACCCACACATGCATATTGACCCTAGATTATCCTTTCTCCTCCAACCCTTCTCTCTCTCTCTCACCCAAATTTATTCACATGCATACATACATTGATCTAGCCTCCACTTAATACACTTAAAATCTACCTCTTGGGAACCACACTGCATACATCTCTGGTCTGGCACCTCTTCTGGTGTCTGACAGTACCGACAAACAGGACAACTGTGATCAAAGAAAATAATATTCGTAGCTGTAATATTCACACACAGGTAGTATGCACCCTAAGACATATGAAGGAAATAGCCAACATAAGCCCTATATGCACATAAAAATAGAAATATATATGTGTGTGAATGCAAGAAAGCATGTGCAGACGCATACACAACTGATTTTCCTGCATCTTTACTGAAGACTACATGTATCATTACTGAAAGGTGCTCTGGTGGCATTGTGGTTCAACACCTGTCAAAAAGACAATGAGAGTCATGGGCATGTGTTCAGATCTTATCTCCTGTATGTTCTCCATGAAACAGGCAGGTACTCTTCTTTTTTTTTGTGTGTTTAACCATGCCAGATGTTTCAGGTGATACAGTACAACCTCTGTTCTACCTTACAAAAACTTCAAAAATAAGGTCTTAAAAGGGAGAAGAAAAAACGAATGAAGGTCCCACTCACTTGAAATTTTTAATGCATAAACAGATTTTCAATAAATTCAGGAAATGTCACAACGGTGGTTTCATGCAATGCACACATTTACGGTTAGTGTGCCCGCTATGGCTTCAGGAAATCCACAATGGTCTGCTGTTTTTTTGTTCTTGCTCTGAGGCACTCATTCTGTCCTCTGAAGACGGTGGCTTTTTTTTAAAAAATTTGCATGTGGTATGATTGTAAAGTCTGACAACGATCGTGGGCAGGGCAGATGAGAATTTATGAAAATAGCAGCAGAAATCTTTACAAGCACAGACGATTCAAGTTCAGGAAAACAAAAACAAAACAATCAGTGCTTGATGCGCACATTTTAGCAACAGCTTTTGCTGCATTGTGAGCCAGTAGGCTGAATAGTGCACATTTAGCGACGATGTGGAATTTCCGATTCTTACCACAGATCTGTTAAAGGGAAGAAACTGAGTTGAAGGTGCAGCTTAGGCGCTGCCGTTTTAGAAGTTGTTTCCTTCCAACAGTGAATAAAAGCTGGCTTAGAGAAACATACTGATTTTTGCATACAACCTTAAAAGAGCGGACACGTAGCAATATATAAGGCACATTTTGTGCAAAGTGGATCTCAATTTTGAATAACTTTGATGAGGCAGAAAAGACTAAGGTAATATAGATTTTATTTAGCATATGTGTAAATTTAAACATCAGTTTGTTTCTTGTCTGTGGCGCTTACGATTATTTACTGGCAATTTTTTTAAGCATTCAACAAATATGCCAAAATACAATGGTCGAAACGCACATGGCATCTTTTAAGTCCTGTTAAGGTACCTTTGAATGGCTGTCACTTTGTCCTCGAAGGAAAGTGGCTTTTGTTTTCTAGAATTTGCTTGTGGAATGATTATGAAGTCTGACAAAGTTCACCGGCAGTTGTGAAATGGATAAGAATATGAAAATGGCAGTGATAATCCTCACAAAAATGTTTTTTGAATAATAAAGAACCCAAGCAGAAGTCATAAAATCTTTGTCACATACTTAGCAAAAAATCCTGTAAAACCGAGTCTTAAACAGTGAGAAGCATACTTCACCAAACACACGTAAAATTCAGCAAAAGGCTGGTCGTAAACCGGGTAAGGGATGGGGTAGTAAATGGGATGATGTTTATATAGTAGAATGTGTTGATCACAAGACCTGAGGCTCAGGAAAGAGGAGCAGCTGTAAATGGGAGGTTCGTAACACTGACCTCTCAGAAAAAAGTTTTCCTTTACAAAGATTAGTTTTCTTAATTATCACACTTATCTCCCCTTACTCATAGAGACGCTCATTGTTCTAGCACTAACTAGCTTATACCTGGTGTCTCCCCACTGGGCCAAACAAGTCACATGGAAAGAATGATTGCAAAGAATTGTCAAAACCCCATCCACTGACTCCTCCTGAAATACAAAACAATGAAAGAATTAGGATTACACAGCACCAGAGGTGGTATTTTGTTTGGTTTTTTTTTTACACCCACCCAGGTTATACAAGAACATAAACTGAATTTCCTTCATGCAAAGTCAAACCGGTTTACTTTAAGATGGATAGTTCTGTCACTACCAAACACTGGCCAGGAAGCTATCAGACTAACCAAACGCTTTGCTGTGTAGCACTTTTTGCTCTGTGCTCAGTCTGATGCTGGAAATAAACCAAAACTAAATCATGGAAGTCATCGTGCACTTTCTCTCTTTACGTCCAGTCATTCACCAAAATCTCAGAGAAAAAGGAAAATTGTGTATCTTGTCAGACATGACCAAAACTCAAACCCTACTGAATACAGTGAGGGTCACTCATAGTTAAAATACCAGAATTGTCTGACTAGGAATGCCTAACTTGAACAGAACTCCAGACAATGACAACAAACTCATTTACCATTCGCTCAAGGCAGACAGGACAGTGAGGTAGTTCTGTCAGGCCCGGTATTGGGAGACTGCCTCCCTGAGAAAATCAAAAAGACCAACCTTTTTACACCAATCCAACTCAGTTTTCTGACTTAATATATTAACAGTTAGCAAAAGAATAAAAAAATCAACCAACTCAGACACACCACCTGGAATCAACATGAAAGAGCACAAGAAGGAACAAAATCTAAAAAATATATTATTGATCTTATAAAAATAGAAAGTACTTGGCAGAAGAAGAACCAGGAAAATCAGCAGAGAACTTGAATCAGAAACTGACCTCCGACTCCTTAATTATCTCCACCTTCGCAACATACACCAGGTGGCACACGTCAGGTTCAATGGAGTTGAACGGCCGATTGTTAAAATACGAGTAAAACTCATCTGCTGACTTCTGCAACAAAACAGCCCCCACATGGAAAGGAACATAGAAAAGATGCAGTCTCAAGACAGGAATAGTTAAAAACCAAAACAAATACCCTCAGAACTAGAATTACTAATGAGTTTTCTGAAGTTTTACCAGGGTTCCCAATTTAAGCAAAGTGGAACGTTTTCATGTACAACAATGTAAAAAAAAACGAATCCAGACGATGGAAAAGGTGTGTCTCCTTCAAGCCAGTACATGTATTTCTAAACTGATCACCTGTGACTTTTGGACAAGCCATGGCGAACCTTGTTTACTATTTTTTATTTTTTTGAACTAACCCATTGTAAAACATCACATTAGATGATGCCATCAAGTTAAATATCAGGAATTGTAAAAACTTTATTCCATAAAGGAGGATAACTTTCTTCTTTAAAAGAAAAAAACCAACATAGCATTCATATGGAAGTCACCGCACTGTGGGGATCTAAAGATTACATTAAATCTGTCCTCACCTGATTTTTAAATCTGATCAAAAGCATGTACTGATTCCGCACAGCTCCCCTCAAGACTTGCACATGCTCCATGGTGTCACTAAAAAAAATATCTTATTAAAATCATAATGTGCAGATTTAAATCTGGTTTGTCATGAACTACACTAGTCATGACAAGGTATTTTAGGATGTGTAAACCAACCCTCAGTAGTGGTATTCTTTATCCCTATTATTCGTCAACACCTTGGCTTCTGCATGCAGGGCAAGGTTCACCTGGGTGCAAAAATACTTCTGTAACTCCTTAGGCTAATTCTCAATCAGCTGTAGGGTATATGATGAGGTGTATTACTGAAATGTATGTTACTGATTGGTCTAAAGACTGTGTGCAAGGACATGTTGTTTTACTCGATTTAAGAAAATATAGATAGCGTAACTTTTAACTGAAAAGCACACTTGGGAGTGCTACTGAAAGAGAGCTGGTGGCCATGTTCCTCACAAGGCCACCACCAGCTGTTGCTTAAAAGTGCAATGTCTGGGTGGAGGGTGGGTGGAGGAACAGGATCTTGCAGACTGACATAGAAATAAGACGTTACTGCGACCTGTAGTTAAAAACAAGCCTCAATAATAAAATGCCAGACAGAAGGCAACCTGCAACCTTACTAAAAGTGCTATTCTGTCCTAGAAAAACAACCAGCAGGGAGAGTTCAGTCTGGAATCCTGACCCAGAAAAACAAGACGATGACATTTTGACTTTAAAAAATTTAGACTGATCAATAGCCACAGCAAAAATGAACAAAACCACAGATTACTGAAAATGATCAATGCTCAGAACTATTCTTAAAGGACCCATGCCTTCCATGATTGCAACAAACTTTAAGTTAGCAAAAACTGGAGAAATTTCACATTAAGCTGTCATGTTCTCAGAAAGTGGCAGCAATAAAACATAGGAAGAGAAGAAATTATGTGGGATTTGAGGTAACGCCCCAAGGGTTATGTTTCTGGTTTTGGAGATGAGCTTCCACAGTTCAGTTTGCTCTTTCTCTAACGGTAGCTCATCATGCCAATATGTCAAGATTTACGGAAGTAAGCATGCTGGCAGTAGCTGTGACTACACAAGCAGCCCACCACTAGCCTAAAGTGTATCGCCTTTTTTTCATTTACCTTAAATGCAAAAGTGCAGCCAGACCAACTGTCCTAAAATGAGTTATCTGATTAGCCCTGCAGTCTACTGCAATAACTATTTGTTAGACATTATGCAGTAAAGACTCACTAGGAACAAACAGCAAATGGAAAACAGTGCAAAGCTCCAGAAAAAAAAAGATGTGAAGTCAAGAGCTCTATCCTAAGGACAGAGCAGCCGGCAGGCATGAATTAACAGGTTCTGACGCAGCCTTGAGGCGAGGAATGCTTAAATGAAATGTGTAACCTGTTGTCAACTATGTGAGTTGTGAGGAATGTGCAGGAGGTAAAGAGCTGCATCACACAAAGCCTTTTGACTGCTACCTTTGATATCCAGTTCAAAGTAAACTGCCATAAGATTATGGCAGGTCCTAAAGCCAGTGTCAGAGAATTATCAAGGTTACATGACCCCACCCCCAGCTGTTATATTTAGAACTATGTTATGTTATGTTTAGAACTATGTTATGTTATGTTTAGAACTATGTTATGTTATGTTTAGAACTATGTTATGTTATGTTTAGAACTATGCAGAGCTAGGCATGTTCCTGTAATTGATAGGGAGGCATAATTAACTTATCTGTATCTTGACTCAAGTGTGTAGGTTTGGACAACAAAGACATCAGTGAAAGACCGTCGACACCTTACTTCTTTTTCATTTTTAGCATTTCTTTTTCATTTACATTTTTCCATTTCTTTAATTGGCAATATCAGAAAGATAGAAAGGTAGGTATTTGGGCTTAACGCCGTGTCAGCAACAAAGGCTATATCATGGCGGGGTCGAAAAAGGAAAAACAGCGGTAAAAGAGAAAGGAGGGTAAGGGAGAGTGAACAGAGAACGGATCACTCAATAAAACCGAAAGCTTAAATGCCTGAATAAAAACCGATGGTACGTAAAAAGGCGAATATCACAGAAGAAGGAATGGATCGAAAAAGGGCAGGGAACGATGGGGCAGAAAGTGACGTAGATGGACATGGCTAAAATGTACGCAGGAAAATAAAATGTGTTGGACAGTGAGGGGTGTTGCACAGTGGGTACAGGTGGGCGGAGGTTCGGAACGGAACAGGAAGGAATGGGTGAGGTGGGTATGACCCAAACGGAGGCGCGTCAGGACAACATCGTCTTGCCGTACAGGTTCTGCATAGTAAATAGAATCAGAGAAGGAGGGAAAAATAGAGTGGAGTTTGTTGGAAGACAGTGTGTCTCAGTGGGCTTGCCAAAGAGAGTGGATGTAGGAGGAAATGAAAGGTTGGAGGTCAACGGAAGGCACTGGGAAGAGAGGGATGGGGTCTTGAAGAGCCCGCTTAGCAGCCCAATCAACACGCATGTTGCCCGGAATACCAGCATGGCCGGGGACCCAGACAAAGACAACATCAACATTTCGAGAGCGGAGGAGAGAGAGACGAGAATAGAAAAATAGTTTTAATGATCTGTGGTGGGATAGATATTATGATATAAACTAGGTCTGAGGCAAAGGAAACACATGTACATGTACACTGCATTACACTAATTAAAATGTGACAAATTATTTTTAATGTGTATTTTAGTGATAAATAAAAGATAATTTCAAAGCACATGCTGGTATTGGCTGCTATCAATTACATACAGATGTGTTCATTTCTCACTGCATTTGTTTTCTCGTGTTACATGTAATTTACTATATTTGTGTTGTACTAACTGTACAGTTTGACCTGTCTTTCCTTATAAACCCCCTCCATTATAAGGCCTATGTTGTCTGCTTTTTCAAAGTCTTCTATGGGATGTTTTACTGTATAAACAAAACTGGAAATCCCAACCACATATTATTAGATTATTGTCATGAGCTAATCAAGGACTTGTTTTTGTAACACTTCTAACAGTGGTGATTGAAGTACAGTACTGATGAAAACATAAGTTATTTTAAAAAACAGAGGCATGTTTTAACTATAAAATTTTCTATTGCTGCATCTAGATTTCTGACGATCCTGTTGTAAATGTATGGAAGGTAACAATTTTAATTATGCAAAATCATATAGCAGCTCTACAAAGCTCAAAATTCATAGCAACTTTGATATGTGAAAAATACAATTCTAAAATCTCAGCTCTGCCTGAGGTGGTCGAAGGGAAAGAACTGCGCTAAAACATCTTTCACTTTTCAAGAAGCACAATATTCCATTGTTTCAGCTCTACCCTTCTGTGAAAATTAACTCATTATTCCTAGATGTAAAAAGTATGCCACTGAACAATATGAATATACATAGATTTTATTATCCAACCAGTTTAGTTGTACGAATGTTTATATATTCTTAGGCACCCATAAATTTCAAAGGAGAAATGGGCTGAAGGACAATTTTATAAGCAGAATAAAGTGTACTCAGTCACCCCATTCTCTTATCATAGTGAAACAAAATGTTTTTTTGGGGGGAGGGGTGGAACAGAAACACATAAAATGAAAACCTCCTCAAATAAAAAAATAGGAACTGTGTAAGTTTTAGCCTCCAGCTCAGCCAGAATTGTTAAATGTAAAAGTCTGCTTACTTTAGTGGAGCTGTAAATTTGATAAGGTCGTGAATAGTGTATGCAGCAGGAATGGACATCATACACACCATCTCACTGCGGGGAACGTCTTTTTCCAGTGAAGTCATCTGGCTAAGCAGACAGAAAATCTCTTTAAAATAGCTACTTTGTACAACATGACAGCAGTAGCACAATCAAGACTCACAAAACTTACCTGTATAACTATATGGGGGCGAGTGAGGGGGAGTAATGCGCATAGAAAATATATTTGTGCACTTATAGTTATACCTAGCCTCATAAACTAGTAATGAATGTTAAATATTTTGACACTGGAAGTCACCTTTAATTATTTTTCATGATTTTATCTATTCACTCAGCACTCTGCTATGTAAGCTTTGCTTCTGATCCCCTGCACAGATATCAGTAGCAAATTTATTTTGTAAAATGTTTACAAGGGTCAGCAGTGGTATTCTATGCTGTCGCATGCACACAGACATCAGAAGCAAAGCTTACACAGTACTACAAGGAGTGAACATTAAAATGTCATGTTGTAATGGAAACAGCAAAGTCTGAAATTCAAGTCGACAGCAAGCACACAGATTTATTTCTGCCCACTGTGTAATGTGCTGTAGAGTGTCACGTGTTGGGGTCTGGTGGGTCAAGGAGATTGCACCATAGATTCCAGGTGTGATCCATCCTCGACTCTCCGGCCCTAATTAAGGTCTAGTATCCCTTGTTCAGGCCGCCATCACCAGCCCAGGATTAGGTCCCTGTTCACACTTATGATCGGGGGGGGGGGGGTGCTGGCCCTAGAAGCAAGGGGCAAGGTGTTAATTACCCCGGGGCAGCTGGGGAGCGACTAGTGCAGGTGTCAGGCTGACCAGGTGTGCTTTAGTTTGTTCAGGGGAAGATTATGTAGCTGGAGGAACCGGTGACGCGTAGTATCGAGCATCAAGAGCTTTGATGTAGCCGATGGGTGTAAACGACCAGGAAGGGGAGGGGGTAGTTGTGTCCATACTAGGTGTCCACTTAGGGGCGTGTTCTACTAGTTGACACGGGGTGTGGTTTCTACTGTCTCTGACCTGATTGGTTGATACATGTAACCGCCTTGTTGACCACGTGCGTGTGAATGAAAGAATCTATGGACGAAAGTTGAAGATAAAAGGACTGGTTTAGACAGTCGAATTATCTTACGCCCAAACATCCTGTGAGAGGACGTCTTACGCCCAAGTATCCTGTGAGAGGACATCTTCAGCCAAATCTACAGTGAGGGCTTCGTTAGCCTGAACTCCTATGAAGAAGAGCTGCTGTGGTGAGACGTACGTGTCTCGTGGTACAAGTCTGCTGCAGGCTGAGGGATTCAGCTGCAGAATTTGAGGTGTCTCGTTCTGCTAGACGTGTGGAAGTCTAGCAGCGACAGCACGTGGCTTGAGTAGACCAGTTGCATAGCGCAAGGGACTCTGCGAAGGTGTGTGATCCTTCCAGACTGGCGTGAGACTCTAGCACGTGCTCCTCTGCTGTGGGAAATCCTACGCTGAGGAGCGGGAGAGGACTGCAGAACGTAAAGGAGGGAGACCGAAGACCGCGGACAAGACAACCGTCTGAAGCAGGGGGCGAAGGTCCAGCCTTACAAGGAAGCTGCCTGTAACCGAGCTCTTGGGGTGAGCTCAAGGGGCTGTGTGTCAGCCTTTGGAAACGTCATATCCTCTGTGGCGTGTGTGATCGTCAGCATCGAAGTCTGCTGTTACGTGGAGGTTCTTCAGGATATCTACTGGTGAATATATCCAAGCAAGGAGCGCTCCAATGTACAGACTGTCGTGCGGACTGTAAGAAGCATTCGGGAATGAGTGTTGTGTTCTGTGAGTGTTGTGTATCACGTGGTCATTCTTTTTCTCATATGCAAAGGCGGGATTAAGGTACGTGGTTTTGTCATTGTGTTTAGTGGCGAGGCGGGTGATGTAGGTTGGTATTAGATGTTATTGTAGACCTAGCTCAAACAGAAGGAAATTGCGGGACCTCTAGAGTTGAAACGAGTTGTAACATATATTGTCTTGATTGTAAATACTCGCTGTTTCTATCAACAATACATTCTTCTATTTTGTGTTGACTGTATTACGGTCTTTTGTTGTTCTTTATGGGAGACTGTAGGTGGTGGGGGCTTGGCCATATGATTAAGAAATCATATTAATTAATTGTTGTAATACAGTGATAGTTCCACCTACGCATATGTCACACTCTTGACGGTGGTCGTGTGAGCGAGAATAGGAGACGACTCGTCAAGAGCAAAAAGAAATCTCCCAAGTTGTGACAAGAGGCAGGTCACAAAGATACATATTTGATGTGACCCTGGGCAGCAGAAACTGGGAAATCTTGCATATTAAGGTATGACCTGCTACTGACTTGAGTAACTATATCCATAAGCTTCTGGCTAATCTTCTTTGTATTTCATAATGGCACAGAATAAAAGGTCAAAATAGAAATAATAAGATCAGTAGAAATTATTTCTTGGAAGAAATAAATAACCAGCCAGGTTCCATGAATGGCATGGTCATTATACAAATAATGACATTCAGACAATACAAAGTTAAAAAAAAATCTTTGCCATGACCATGCAAAACTTCAGAATCCCTGGCTATACCTGTCCTTGTACAGATGCAGCACCCCTTTCACCAGCTCAACACAAGGATTGCCACTAACAAAATGCACTGTGGACAAGGATTTTCCTGTAGGACTGTGGCTCCGGGGACGAGTCCATCCACTCTCGGGGGCTGGGCCTGGTCCCTCCGTGTCCTGGCTGTCCGACTCGCTCTTTCTAACAGGTTGAAATGTGTGGGCATCTGTACTGGCACCACCAACCTCTCTAGAGGGCAACTCTGTTTTCACTCTGCTCTGTTGGCCACCAACATCTTCAAACATTCTACCATTCTGTGGCACTCTCTTTAACAAGCTGAGGTCACTGTCTTCGTTTTCCATTCTTTTGATGTCTGTTGAATACAACCCTTTAAAGTTAGAATTTCTAGCCAAGACACTGGAAAGATTATAAATATTCAATCCTCAACCAAACTAACATGCATTTTCTGTAGCCATGACATAAAATAAAACTAATAAAAAGCTAAAATACTAGGAAATAATGGCTGCTCTAGAGCTAACTGTAACTTTTAAAATGTGTAGCTATTCTGTAGTCTTGAAAAAAAATCATATTCTGTGAGTGTGAGAAGCCCCAGAAAAACATATACAATAATATTTTATCTTAATGTTTTTAATGTTTAAAAAACTTCTCCCAATTTAGTTTCAACCTACCTTCAAAATGAAATACTTCAATGGTAATGTCAAGAGCGTCCCTCAAACCTCGACACTTGGCAAGATTTTCTTTAGACAAAAGACACTTGGGTGGTGTGCCTTCTTTACTAGTTGATGGGTGTCTTGTCACAGATGCGTATGTTGCTTTTGGTTCTCGAACTGTCTCCTTCTCAAAGTTTGGTGCTGTATAAATATTTTCCTCCAGTAATGGTGTTTTAAAGTAAAATAAGAATTTGGATTCTTATGATCTGTTGCCTACTTATGTTTAGTATAAAATACACTGACATTAGTGACAAACTATATTAAAGAATGTTGCATGGGGACTTAAAATCACTTAAAAAGATCAAAGTTTAACAACCAAAAAGTACTTTGGAAAATTTTGTCAGAAGTAACATAGACGAACATGTAGTAGTAAAAACTTTGAATAATATGACATGAGCTATGCCAAATTCACTGTGGAAATCCATAGCTTCTACAAACTACAAGAATACAAGGCATACAGAAGTGAAAACCAAAAGTGACATCTCAAACTTTTGTTGCCATTTAAGCGTTATCGGAAGCTTTCTGGTGTACCCCGACAACATAACAGTTAAAAACCTACTGCTGTGGATATGTTGCATTGATCACAGAAAAAGAACTCAGAACCTCTATAGACATAAGTGTATAAAATACACAAAATCTCGACTTGTTCATTCGAAGACGAAAATCAATGAATATTGTAAACTGATCAACATTCTGATTCTGAAAGTTGCCATTCGTTCAAAATGGTCTCGTTAGGTCATTATCATCATGTTTTCAAACGCATCCCACTCCCAGGGCACACACTATTTTCTATTTTTCCCATAAAACAAACTACTAACAATTCTGACTGAAACAATAATTCTTTACTAAAAAAAATAGACTGATTGCTGCTGTAGATGAGGAACAAAAAGTGATGGCGGCCAATACGTCAATACATATAATCACTGGTACACCAGTGTATTGTAATTCGTAACGAAGAGTGCTTACCACAATAGGTCTGAAATTTCGCTGGAGGAATGCAATCATCGGCGATTTCTAGCCGAACGACAACTAATGATATCAACATTTGGGTCTCGGAAACAACTATGAATAATCTTAGACTAATTTCTCCAACTACTGCGACACATTTTCATAATGACTGCTCTTTTAAGTCTCACATCCAGTTCCAGCTTGTTGATGTTTTCATTTTACCCGAAGACCAATTCGTCCAATGGCACGAACATTTTAAAGAAATGTCATTCTGCGAAACAAACCAAATGAAGAATAAAACATTTCGGACAATTTAAGCAGTGCCGACGACGAAACCTACATATTGGTAAAAAGGTGTTTGAAATTTTGTTATTTCTTGGCTTTTCCTTAAGTTTGGTAGAGCGCGATTCTTGTTTTACATAAGCCCCAAGTGGGTGCGCATGCGTTCATTACGATCATCAGAATCTAAAGGCACATAGACTTGACAGAAGAGCGTGCAGACAACAAAACTTTCTGCAATGGCTACACAGAATGGCGTTTTGCACAACATGCATAGTCCAAAGGTGGCACATATATTGCATCCTGCTTCACTGAAGCATTTAGCGCGAGAATGGTTAAAAGAAGATACGCCAAGTTTCGACTTCGCTGGATTTGTGGTAGGGGAGAGAGAAGAGACAGCTGTAATTTTGATCAAAAGTGCAGGGGTACTAGCCGGCTGCCCTTTTGTCGATGCTGTATTCCAAGAACTTGACTGTCAGGTAACATGGCTAGAAAAAGAAGGGACATGGCTTGAGCCAACAAAGGTAGTTGCTAACGTGACAGGAAAAGTTAGACATCTGCTTCTAGGAGAACGAGTTGTACTCAACTGTTTGTGTAGAGCCAGTGGTATCGCTACGTATGCGCGAAAGTTGTTGAAGATTGCCGAGGGCTGCAAGTGGAAGGGAGAACTTGCGGGGACCCGAAAGACGACGCCTGGGTTTCGCATGGTGGAGAAGTATGCCCTGCTAGTTGGCGGGGTGTCAACGCATCGGTATGACTTGTCTTCTATGATCATGCTGAAGGACAACCACATATGGACTGCAGGCAGCATTGCACAGGTAAGTCACTGACTAAGTCAAATGGGATTTGACGAGCTCTTCGGTGTAATTTTTACCTTTTCTGCAGGAAGATAGTAGTGAATTCTCAATCTCTGTACAATCAGCTTGCAAGGAAATGCTTGCATATATTTACACTCTCCATTTGTTGAAAGTTTTATTTGTTGGTTGGTTGGCTGGTTATTGTTTGAAACAATGTTTAACATTGACTTAGCAACAAAAGTTATGAACGAGAATGGGATGGGAGTCTGTTATGAACTAATGAAGGGTATGGGGGGAAAGGAATGGGGATGGAACTGGAGTGTTGGAGAAGACCCCTAACTCCCAGCCCTGTAAACACATGCCACTTGCAGAGAAATACATGTGGAAGACACAGAATCTGATCACAAGACCCTCTTTATCAGTGACAAGAATGTATTACTGCTTTGGTATGGACCATCCACACAAAAAATAAAGACAATAGGTTTTCATTATTTGGCTGAACTGCGAACAGCCTTTTTCTGTCAAAATTTGATATGTTTAAATAGTTGTTTTTTTTTAATGCTGTCAACTGGTCTCCAGGCTGTCAAAGATGTGCATATTGTTGGAGGATTTTCCACAAAGGTTGAAGTTGAATGCCGCAGCATTGAAGAGGCCACAGAAGCAATTGAAGCAGGCAGTGACGTCATCATGCTGGATAACTTTTCACCAGAGGTCAGTACAGGTGCGTTAAGCACTATAAGTCTGCAGCTGAAGTATATTTTCATAATGTTCTTGTTATCCAGGCACCAAAAGTTGTGTGTGTGGAAGGGTGGTGCAAGATAAATGCAAAAAAATACAAACAATCTTGCATACATATGCATAGATGCGTGCATACACACATTTGAAGATCATCAGATCCATGCATACTCATCTGCGAAACAATACCAGCAAAAAGTGTCATCAAAGTGCAGGGATTTCAGAGCTTTGTGCTTATTTTTATATATGTGGTTACATGCGTTCATTTCCATTATTATGTGACAGGCTTTGAGTAAAGGCGCAGTGGAGTTGAAAAGGAAGTTCCCCCATGTAATCATTGAGGCCAGTGGAGGAATTACTGAGGACAACCTAGTACAGTACTGTATCCCTGATGTGGACGTTGTTTCCATCAGCCGGCTTGTCCAAGGATATACCACTGTGGATCTCTCCATGAAGATACAGAAACCTGGCAAGGATCCCAGGAATCCCACAGTAGGGCTGTGACCAACATTTGCATACAACATTTTATGTCTTCAAGGAACATACGTACAGCTTCTGTTGTGCAGCCTCTTAGCCTGTCTATAAAAGAATTTTGGCAGGGGCAGTGAAACAGGGCTGAGATGCATAAGCAGTCATGTCTCCTTATTCATTTAAAAAGGCCAGTTTGACCTCTATTTCGTATGGAAGCTATTTATCTAGAGAACATATCCAAGTGCTCATTCATTCCCAAACTAGCCTGTCACAGTTGTTGTAGACTAGGAATAGGTTTGAGTGATTAATTTCCTAAAGTGAACTAACCCAAGTTGTAAAAAAATTATTTCCTGCAAAAAGCACTCGCACAGTGGAAACTCTTCATTAAGTACTTCCCTAATAAACCCCCAAAGATAAGACCAAAATTATTGTACCAATACCTTTAATTTTTGCAACATAAATGGGCTGTAAATAACAAGTGGCTCGCTTATCAGACTTATGGCCGGTCAGTAGTGATCTAATACAACCTTTCCCCATTGCTCTGTTAGCTCTCCTGCAAACCTTTAGAGATTTTCATTTGAAAACACTAACAGAAAAAAAGCACAAAACACTATGCTATATGCCAAGTAAAGCTTCAAGTTCTGCACCTATATTTCTTTGTAGTCTAGGATGTGATCTTGTTTGAGGCATTTCAGGCATCAATTACAAGTTTTACTTTGCAAAACATTCACTGTTTCAATTTGCCTATTGTTGAAATTTAAATCCAACAAAAACAAACATGAAAAGACCACTTGTAATCAGTAATACGTGGAAGAGAATATATGGTGTCACCTAATTCCAGGAGTTCCTTTCTCTCAATACTAAATTTTTGAAAGTCTTAAATTTGATCACTTGCATGTGACTGCTTTGTTTCCAGTACAACCATTTTCAATTCCATGTGCTTGATCATGCAACACTCATAACCATCTTGCCAGGCCTTTTGCTCTGGTAGCCCAATATGGGAGTATTTTTTAACATCTGCTTTGGGGAATTTTATATTCAGGTAGTTTAATGATGCAAAAACTCCAAAGGGCTTTCCCCCCATAGCTTAATGCAACGTGGTAAAACGTCAAAGATGACTCTCCTGTTTAGCATCATAATTGTCAGCCATGATAACCATCCTTCCTGATGGCTCTTGCTGACTCGCTTCAAAGTCATACAACACTGACATCTAAATCAGAGCAGGTTGCATGATGATTTCTATCTGCTATTTCATTCATAAAAGCAGCTGAAAGGCTCAGTTCTCTGTGTATTTTACATGCATTTTTACATGTGAAAATAGATGACTGTGTCAGGGCTGGCATTACACTTGCAAAATGGTGTGAATCTTCAGTTTGAAATAGAGAGATGGAAAGGAAAGCATACAGAACACAAATGTTTCTGAAAGTGCTCAGCTTGTACTAGGTTCTGTTGCACTGAATGACCAAAGAAACATGCAAACATAAGGGGTAACATATGCAAAGGTGAAGCCTGTAGGTTGAAGTTCAGATTTGTCTGTCAGCGTAGGTTACAGATAAACTAAAGACCCACTTAGCATAAACACTCATTCCTCTCCATGAAGATTCATATGAGAGGGGAAATAGAGCCAAGGGAAATAATTGTTAGGGCATATGGAGGTGCACATGTATATCCAAGATAGAAAAATTGTCTTTGATCGCTCACCTGAGCAGCAGCTATATGCCAAGTGTTTGGTGCTTACCAGATCAGCATGGCTGGTTGTGAAAATATTGGTGACCTAGTATATGTGTTTCACATATGACTTAGAAAACTATGGTGGTAGCAAAACTGTGATAAATATTGTCTCTAATACTCATTCAGTATTAAATGATTACAAAGCTTTTACATGGCCAGGGAAAGCCAATTGCCCAGTTCTGCAAGCTGCAAAGTGCATTAAGACTGGAACACCCACAAAAGTTTATGAAAAGGAAGTCCCAAACACTGAACTAAACAGAGAGCAAAATCTTTAGAAAATGGAGCTTTTCAAATGTTTTTTCAATACTGCATTGGCAAGTTCTCTTGAGAATCTGAAAATAAGTGGTTTACAATTCTATTTTTAATAATGAAGTGAGATCGAAGAAGCAGAAAGAAGCATGGGCAAAGACAGCAGTGTGGAGGGCAGAGAAAGGGTGTGTGCATGTATGCCTGCAGCACACACATTCCTGCACTTGTGTGTGCACATGCATGCAAATCACTTGCTCCCATCCACACCTTTGCCTGGTTTTCTGCGTGTATGTTTTAATTAGCATTTGTATTGTTTAGTGTATTACCAGCAGGTGCTTTTTCAGTCAATTTTTTCAAACCATGGAATTACATATGATACTTTGATAAGATTTTAAAATTTGTCACACATAAGTGTTTGGATGTTATACACATACACAAAAGTACAAGAGGCTTCTCCTCTGAGATTCTCAGGAAAAAAAATTGGGGGAACACATGTATTTCATATTCTATTCACATTGACAGAGAATAATTTTTCCATGCTTTACTCAGACTATACATTTTATGATAGTCATGGTTCAATATATGATTTTTATCTTGAATTAGTACAGACATGTATGAAAGTATGCTCATTATGGAACACTTAATAAATAATGAAATCCTTACTTTTATTGAAAACTTTACTGCTCAAAAGAATTGAAGACCAGCTGCACTTTAGCAGGCAGGTCGCGAACGTGTGTAATTTGTAAGAACACAGCATCCATCCCCACACATTTGGATGCATCTTGGTAGGTTGATTGTGTGCTTCGTGGCAGGGAGTCTTGCTGTTGCAATGAAAATAGCCTATTCAATCTATTTTTGGTCGTTAACGAATGAGGTACACTTTAGCTTCATTATCACTATCAGTTTGTATTCTGGCATCGTATAACACCTGCAGCTTTCACAGGTACATTTACCAGCATATATTGAAGTGTTGTCTGCCTCCTGTTTCCTGCATACCTTTGGAACACGTGGAACCAGACAAACGTTTTTTTCCCTACACGTCAATCCTTTTTTCTCTTGCAGACATAATAACCGAAAAGAGTACTTTTGTCCACACCAGATTGCTCTCTGCTGTAAAAATAATGTTGTAGTCACCAAATGCTACATAGCAGCAGTTAGCCTTCATCTTTTCATAAATTTTAGAATGTGTTCAGAGATGAGTGTACTGTATTAAACCACCTGGGCATTTATTAGGTGACATGGATCTATTTGCCTGCCTGTGTTCAATTGGTGTCATATATTAAAAGTCTGTATGGGGCTGATGATTATGCAGCAATGCCCAACATCAGCCCCAAATGGATCTCCTCGTCCCTTCTTGTGCCTTTGCCTCTCTCTCTCTCAAACACACACACACACTCTTGATCCCCCCTATCCCTC
This sequence comes from Lanistes nyassanus, assembly GCA_004794575.1. NCBI lineage: Eukaryota > Metazoa > Mollusca > Gastropoda > Architaenioglossa > Ampullariidae > Lanistes > Lanistes nyassanus. Next base: position 489,881 of record SMGT01012684.1, read on the forward strand.
ACTTTTGGTTTCACTCTCAATCGAACACTCTGGCTCTCTCCATTCCTTCTCTCTTTCCCTCCCTCTCTCTCTTCTCTCTCTTTCTTTCTCTCTTTTGCATTCTTATGTTTTGTCTCCACCCATCCTGTTCTGCCCCATTTTACCGCTATGATTTTACCACTTTTATCACCGTGATGTAGCCTTATAGTCGCTGCCACAGCGTAAAACACCCAAAACCAGCCAATCATTTATTTTGCGCATACACACACACACACGGGGGGG
>SMGT01012684.1:490158-570992 GCA_004794575.1 Lanistes nyassanus
GTCCTGTCCTGGATGTGATACAAGCACTGTCTCTTGATGCTGCTCTTGCTCAAGGAATCGACCGTCTGTTCCGATACTCGTGATTAAACGACTCCCCCAACAGAGCCATCATATCCGTATTAATCAGTAGCCCACTCGTCCACCCCGCGAAATTACTGCTACTGCTAGCTGAATTAAATCCCTTTACATTACAGTTCCCAAGATCGCCATCAACAAAGCCAAATTCAATAAGCCATCCCTGTATACCCTTGGCATGGTATTCTGTGAGCCATGTTAATAGCATACATTCTGCTTTCACCAAAAACGGAAAATGCGTGTGAGAGAGGGACAGCAGGTGGGCAATGAGATTAACGTCGTGTGGTGACTACGTAAAATATTTTTCTACCTACACGCGTCATTTCGAAAGCGTACTTCGCATGTTTCTTCGTTTAGTGGGAGACTGGTTGGAGTTATCTCGGATATCACGGATTTGCAGGGAAAGGGGCCAGGGCCATGGAGAGGGGCCGTGTATGGGTCCCAAAGTCACGACCTTTGGCAGTACCTATAGCTGCGAGTTCCCTTTTTGATGCTTGTAACGGTCTTGGTAGATATAAAGGCAGCCAGTTTTATAGGGACAGTGGCTTCGCCTCGCGGCGATTTCGCCCTATGGGGGAATGGGGTCCTATTACTAATCTATGCACTGAAAGAACCACTGGATTTACAGCTGGAGTAAGATGTTCAGTGCAGAGAGGCAGTTTAATGTTACGGGGATGACCGAAGTCGGCAAACGTTTAACTCCCGGAAATAATCCCAGACCATTCCTGGATTCAAACCAGCAACCTTCCACACGCTCACACGCTGGCCTGTCACACGCTAGCTCTATCCGCAGGGCTATATACCCCGTGCTGCAGTCTTTCTGGTGCGTCCTCATCCTAAACTTTAGTTTTTTGTTCTGTTTCCGGCGTCTTTAGCATTTATCTCTATAGCGGCATATTTTGCCGTTTTAATGCCCCAGTATTTATTTTATCTACATACTTCAAACGCGCGCGCGCACACACACACACACTATATCGATTGGGTCAAAAAGACGGCCCACAAGGCAGCACAGTTCACGCTGTACACGCCCACTCGTTTTTCTATGGTCAAGCAGTCCATCCCTCTTCAAAAACTAGAACAACATACCCACCCATCGCTTGACCTATATTTATTCTCAAGCCATCTAATAATTTTCAGTTTTCGATGACAAGTAACCTACTTCTGTAACTGTGCCTTTTGGGTTATCATCGTCGACCATCGTATGACCTAGATTCTTGTTCTCAAATCATTCGATAACGTTCATTTTCGATGACAGTTGACCTAGTTGTGCAATTGTGACACATCATTTTTCGATGACGGCTGTCTGTGCAGTTATGACAATTACTTTTCGACCACAAGCGACCTAATTGTGCAGTTGTGACCCAATTATCAGTTTTCGATCATAGCCGACCTAACTACAGTTGTGACACCCCACCTTTCGATCACAGCTGACCTGATCGTGTAATTGTGACACAATTATCATCTTCGTGAATTTTTCCTCATGCAGTGAAGTTAATGATCAAAACTCCCCTCCCCCATCTCCCCTGAGAAGTTTAAACCACATAACTGTAGCTTTGTGTCATTGAGTGGATCATAAACTGTATTTATCACACTTCATTTTTTAGGTTGGGGGGGGGTGGGCTGTATAATCAAATTAAAACATTATAAACAAAGAAATAAATTGTTAGAATGAGAAATGATGGCAGATGACAGCTGGGAAACTGATCCTTCGCACTCCAGCAACAACACGTTGCCATGACATTGATCACGGTCTCCATAGCCATGAAAAGATTCTCTCTTAATGTAACCTGAAAGAGCCCTTCTCGTCAACCTTTTTGGTTGTGTGCGCTGCCTACAAAAAATATCGACCAGCACGGTCTTCCGGCCAACTGCACGTTGCCGCAGGAACCCCATGAGCAGCTGTTAGGTGCAAATATGTAAAATCACAGTCGTCCTCTTTGTTTACAACCAGGGCATGTTTGTGCTGATGCTCGCAATAAAGTGCCTGGCCCAGAAAGAAGTCAATGATACCGATGGCACCTTCGTCTCCGCAATTTCGAATCCCTATTGTTGTCTATTATCTAGCTCAGTCTGTAATACAAAGGTGAAACAAACATTGTGACAGTTAAGGGTGGCAATAAATATTTCCTTCTATCTGTGGTGATAAGACTAGCTTAGGACAATTTACACAGCAAACTACGCTTATTTCGCAGACGTGTGGTTGCGAAAGTTTCTGTCGAGTACATACAAAATTTAGGTTGCGAGAACCTTTCATCCCTGCCCCAGATAAATACCGTTTTAATGTAAGAGGCCGAGGTTGCAGTGTCGATGGTTTATGCACATAAAATATTTTGTCCCGGAAAATAACGAAAAAAAAAACCAGATTAAAGGATGAAACTAAACTAGTAACTGTCGTAACGCTTCCCGATAGCTGCTGCCAATTTAAAACTTTTCTGAAAGTCGCTCAGAATTTATGGTACAAGAATTGATCCGGAAAGAATGAAAAACAGAATGAAGGAAATACAGAAAAGCAGCCTCGAGAAGAAGTGACGGGGGCTTCTTGAGTCAGCTCCTATGTGCAGCCGAGACTTGTTACTGCCGTCAATCGTCCAGACTACGACCAACATTTTGTAAGGAGGGAATGCTTTTTTGCGTTTGGCTCTCCCCCAGAAAATAAAATATAGTTACGCTTCAATTCATCTTGAGGACTAACGCCCTTCTACGTGCAGTACTTTTCAAGAAATACGGTGACACGTAACTTACGTCTATAAGGTTTACGATACAAGACTGATGTGAAGAAATCACAGCCCTTTTCCAATAAGAAGCACCTCTGCTAATTTTTACTCTGCAGCTTCATTTTGCAAGGTACGTTAAGTTGAAGCGTATGAACGAGGCGTATCTTATGCATGGGGTTCACCGCGTTCTGCTTATTAGAATCCGCATAATTGTCAATTCAGCTGGGAGGCAGAGTGACTGCCTGTCCCGGCTCTCCACACCCTCTGCAGCTCACGTTTCGCCCTTCTCTCGCGCAATGCCGCAGTGACCGGCCGAAGACAAAGGCTTCATGTATGAGTCGGCCACAAGACCTGAGGAGACTAGGGTGGGCCAGTTTCCCGCTGGTTGTCGGGACAGTCTCGCCCCAACGCTGCTGAAGCACCAACCAGCCGGTAACATTTAACATAATAACAGATGCTGCTGTTGCAAATTTGTCTAAATTTACATAAAAGTGTGTCTCAAATTGTTAGAAGTTTGCTATTAAATATATCAAAATTGTTTTGCAGCTGTAGGTATATGTACTATAGTATAACTGTGTTAACGGAATACAAAATCATTAGATGACTGTTTTAACTGTGTTTTGGTTCTGCTGTTTCCTTTCTAGGGCATTAATTAGTCTGAATAGTCTGCAGTTACAAATAATAATAACACCGAAACAGTAGAGTAGTTTGGATACTTGACGATCACTGTTCATTTTATGTTATGTAAATGAACCGAGCGGCTGATAAGTGCCGTTGGCTAGGAATATTTCTTATTCAGTTATTGTGGCCGAGTTATGCGCAGAATGTTATTTGAGCAGCTAAATATATTTTGACAAGTTTGGTTTCTGTCCTTTCTGTTTAGATAAGGTCAGAGAGCAAGGATGATAACATCAGCAAGCGAAGACAACATTGGCAAAATAACAACCACTGGTTTCGATAACACGTCAGTTTGATAACTTCGCCCATGCAACGTAAGGCTGGGACTCGCATAACAGGAAATCTCGTGATTATCTCCCGTTGTTCGGACTGCCCACCCCCAGGCCCTCATCAGTGCGTCCAAGTGTTGATTGTCACCGTTTGATAACCAAGGCCATACTTTTAAAAACATTCTGCGAATGAGCATTCTAAATTTAACTTGGTGGGGTTAAGAGGATGGGTGTTTCGTGTAAAAGGCTCTAGACTGGCAGTGTTTCTGTCACCTCGCAGAAAAATTTCTTTAGTCCTTCTATTTAAAAAAAAAACTTTCTGGATCTGGGATTGAACCCTCACGAACTTTTGGTTCTTTTTTCTCCCACTTTCTCTACCCCACCACCACCGACCTCGGCGCTGCATCTAAACTATAATTTGCCTCTTTTTTTCTTTTATCCCTCGCAGTTCCTTCTAAATTTCGTGACGTACAGATACACAGAGCTTCTGACCACCAGTAACTGCACCAGGTGATGACGTTAACAGAGTTGAGGTACTTCGGGAAGCGAGAAAAAAACTTCTGCCGACTTCAGATATCTATTCGGACGGACCGGAAGTGATGGGGGAGAGGGTTCACAGGGTTCCACACCGCTGCGCCTATCGAGCAACCCCTGATGACATGACAGGAAGATCACGGCGCCACCTGCAGCTTGAGTGACATGTAGGACCGTATGAGACGTGCTTTCGATGTCCGCCGTGCGAAAGGTAGCAGCGCGCAGCCGTGGCTACGCTGGCAAGGTGTTGATTCTGCCAGACATGGACGCCGGATACACGAACTCTCTGCCAGCGCAGAAAACGAACATGAAGACGAGAACGACGAAAGAGGTCAATGACCTCTCGCTGCACTCCCATTCCGACCTGAGCACCAGCACGAGAAGCGTGACGTCACGCCGACAGGAGGTCAAGTCGGGGCGAGCCTACGACTTCGCCGCCAAGGTCATCCTGCTGGGGGACTACGGAGTGGGCAAGACGTCTTTGCTGAGGACGCTGGGCGCCCTGCCGGTCAACGATACGGGAGATGACCCCAAGGCCTGCACGCGCTGCATCACATACAGGCCGAACGAGTACGTGGAGATGGAATGCGTTCGGAACGACAAGCGCGTGCTGATACGGATCATGGACACGGGAGGTGAGTGGCAAGACTGGCGATGCACAAACCACCTGGAGGAGGAGGACAAATTAAATTAACAATTTTGCTTCGTTCGTGGTAGTTCACTTTTTAAAACTTTCTCTTTTTAAGATCTTTTCCCCCAGCCTGCCGTGAACAATTTAGGTTCAGAAGCAGCAAAGTTCTGATCGTCGATTTATCATTTCCAATTTCTTGGGTTGCGTTCATCTACAGGTCTGTGTTTCCATTAATATGAAATACGGGCATTTCAGAGCACACACACAAAAAAGAAAGAATCCCCTAAACAAATAAACGATAATAAGAACAGCTGCTAAAAAAAGGAGTGATGAGAAGAGAAATAAAAGTCATGTAATGTTTTTTTCAGAAACAGACAATGAAGTGCTTCAGGGAACACAAGCTGTAGTTTTTGCCTTAAAATTTGAAATCGTGGAAAAGTTGCTTCGCTGAAAGATTTCAAATACGTGCACCAGTGTGCTAAGGGAAGCAGCTGTTAAAAAACTGACAGCGACGATGTGAAAATAAATGTTTGTTCTCGGCACGAGTTCGCCTGTATGTGCGTACCCGGCGCGCGCACACGTGCACGTGCTTGTGTCCCTGTGTTTATTCTGTTATTCTGCTTTTTTTCAACAAATGATTTCTCCCTAGGCCAAGAACGGTTCCGAAGTATGACGTCTTCATACTTTCGGGGCGCGCATGGCTGTCTGCTCTTGTTTGATGTATCCAAGGAAACCTCATTTGACAACATTATAAACTGGTAAGTGTTCTCGTCTGACACAAACTATACGTGAGTGTTGTAAATGAATATTATAAACTATTAGTTATCTTACATGCAAATCTTAATTATGCTGAACTCTTCGTTATGTTTATCAGGAGATTGGAAGCCATATTTATTTTCAGAAATGGTGCGCTTGTGCGCCTCATGGGTGCGTGGGAGTGAGACTGCGTGTTTTCATGATAAAGTCATAACACGTGTCGGGATATCCTACTACCGTACTAAAGAGACAATGGTCGTGTATCCTGCTCGAACAAGGAACGCTGAATTTCAATTCAGCAATAGTACCAGATTTCTCACTGCGCAGCAAATGTCTTGCTGTACAGTTAAAGGAAAAGCAAAGTCGTAAAAGAATTTCAGGGTCTGCAATCTTTCTGGGATTTTAAGAGTACTCGCATAACGTTTACCAACAATATTGTTGCTTCGTACTGTTAAAGAGAAAATAGGTATATGATTGACCCCGAACAGGACGCCGCCATCTTAGCCTAACCTATGACGTAGTCTGACCTGGTCAGCTGGAAGTTCCAGACACCTGCCCGATATTAGCAGTAAGTTAGGTCAACCAAAATCTGTCTAGTAAAAAGCCACCCGCATACCTCTAGCTTTCATTTGTTTTTTTTAATACAGCCAAAACATTGTCACTTTAGGACAACAGTCTACATTTTAGAACTGAAATACACAGAGGAAGAGGGAAGTATAAAGACACCGTGAAGAAGACTGCAGCTGCAAGAAGATCCAGAAAAACATCAAAAGGGTATTGAGGCAACTTAGAAGGCAAAAACGACGAAACGCTTCGGGTCATAGCCCATTGGAAGCCCGTGATATTTCTGATGTTTTTCACGGAGGAAGTGTTGGGACAAAAAACAGTCCAAGGGGGCTTAAAATTGTTATTGTTCAGGATCAAGTCTGCAACGAAAGTTTTATCATGACGGGAAGGGAGGGTGATTAAGGGTGTTGGGGGAAGCAAAGGCCAGAGAAGGTGCCTATGGTGGCCACGGGATCTGAACCCCGACCCTGTGTATCGGTAGCATGCATGGATTTCCACTGTGCTATAGGCCATCCCAGCTGATACAGACATCCATCAGTCGAGTTGTGCAGTGTACACTTTAACAGAGAGGAAGCTTTTTTATGGGTGGGCGGAGAATACATTTACTGGTTGTTAAAAGAACTGAATACTTTGGACTGTCGCGTGACCATTTGGTTGATGCCCTGCAGGCTATACTGCTACAGGTCAACGCACGTCATACTTCCAGGATTTTTCGTTTGCTTAGGTGCGTGCGCATAAACATAGCAGCCTCCCATCTGAGTAAAACTGGACTGGTAAAAATTATTTTGCTCACCACAGGAACCACCAGCGCCGCGTAAAGACATGGAAATAGTTTTTTGTTTTAAAAAAACAAACATTTGTAGGCCCACTTGTTTTCTACTTTGCTTTTCGTCTAAATTAAAACCTTCCCTTAAGCAATACTGCAAGGAAGCCTATCAACATTTGTTCTCACGCTCTTTGTACAGCATTGTCAATACTCTCAACCCACAATGTCCTACTTCTATAGTATATACCTGATATACAGATTGACACCCAATGTAGTTGTATTCCGCCTTTGGTGAGGTACACTGGGGGCATCGCGTATAGAACTGAAAATATAAGGACAAAGTGTAGAAGACAGTGCAAACTGTTTTTAAAATGACTGTGTAGTTATTAGTAAATATATGTAATTATATATACTTATATGCATATATATATACAAAACTGAACTACAAGTCATGCGTACCTCTCTCTCTCTCTCTCACACACACACACACAGACACAAGGACTACACTGTATATCTGTGTCTGTATGGGCCTCTTTCTTTACCAGTGGAAAAGCGCTTTCGTCTCTTTAAAATTTGCAGAAAGTTTCAGCTCCACGCTCGTTCAAGCGTATGCGAATGCAAGCATAATCACTTAACAGCAAGAAAGGAAGCCAACTCACTGCCGTCAAGCTGAACCGGCTTGTAAATCGCATCGACACGTTCGTCTACCGGAGACAGAGATATTCGTCTACTAAAAAGCCTTCCACTTTAAGGATGGGTCGGGCTGCATAAGCGATCGTATCTGTTTATTAGAGAAGCGCTTGTAAGGGCTGTTTGCCTTCCATGGGTATTTTTCTATGACGTGCGAAAACGAGATGCGAATATTCATACAGCCCAGCGCACTCTTAGATGTGCCCTCTGCGCGTATGTGCGCGTTTCGTCTATAAGAGAACTTCATTGCGCACTATCATATCTGGTGTTCTGTTCTAAACAGCAGTAACAAGGTTCGTCACCACGCTTATTGTACGCGCACGCTTACGTGTAAAAGGCGAGATACCAGCCCCCCCCCCCCCGTTAGTCTAACCAGTTTGCCCTACATTATACAAATGTCCCGTGCTTCCCACCAGTGAACAAAGCGCAAAAGGCAGGACTTTTCTGGAACGTGAAATGACGTCACTAACAGCGAAATCTTATGCAAGCTCGCGAATGCAGGGTTCGTCTCAGCCCAGAACTAACGCCCAAGGTCACCCTTAAAGCGTCACTGCAAGCCATGTGAGCTTGAAAAACTGGAGCCAATCAAAATACAGTCTTACGTAAAATATGCTAATATCTTAGGGTCACCACTGAAAACCTTGCAGTTTCCTGAAAGATCTTTGCTGCCTATAACCCCCTACAACCCTCGCCTAACCTCCACCCCTTAACCTTTCCCTAAACCCGCCTCCTCCCAAAACATCCCACCTCTTGCTCCCTCCCCCCCCCGCCCCCTGAAAGATCTGCGAAATAGAGCTCCCCATTTGATTGGTTCCGCTTTTTACACATCCGAAACAGAGCTCGTCATTTGATTGGCTCCAGTGAATTAGAGCTTTTACTTGCTGATGTTTTAAGTCTCTAAAAGGCACGCTCGATTAGGATTGAGGATTCAGTTCAGGGAAATAAGTCTGGTCAAATACAGCTTCAGAAGCCAGACTTTATGTGCAGTTTGATTTCGTTGTGTTGGTATATCCGCAACCAAAACTCAGCCTATACACAGACCTCCATAAAATGAATCACGCATTGCTTTTGACATCAATGTTATAATAGTTCAGTTCGTTTTCTCTAGGTTTTCGTTATTTGGGGTTCCCGTGTGGTGCATATAGTTTTGGAGTAAGTTGTGTTAGCTGGGTACCTTAAAGCGGTCTTTGTAAAGAAAAATACATCATTACTACTTCGTTTCTGTCGGCGGTGTTTTCCTTCTTTCCTTCATAGTGCGCAACTTTGAAGTGTCTTGATGTCACATTTATACAATAAAAACCATTATAATGACACCACATTGTCATATTAAAAGAAACATGCTATTCAAAGAAAAAATCGCTGGGCGACTGCCATCAGAGTTTCGCTTATTTCGCATTTTATCAGGGGGTGGAATATGCGATTGTAAATGTTATTCTAATACCCTTTGTTCGGGAAAAAAAGCCAAACACCTGACTTTAGTTACCTGTACATTCTGCAGGTACAACAATCTAGACGTTTACGCCGCTCCGGACCACATCAACGCCTTGCTGGTCGGGGCTATCCGGCCAGGACAGGAGCGCTGCGTGACCTCTGACCGTGCCTTCAAGCTGGCCGAGGGCCTGCAGCTCCACTACCTGGAGACGGACGTGCGCGACCAGGAGATGGTGCTGTGGATCCTGCAGAAGCTGGTCAACAACGTCATCATGAGCCGCGCGCGGCGCCAGAGTCTGGCCATCACCATCATGCCCCCAATCCGAGAGAAGGCGCCTGCCAAAAAGAAACGCTTCAAGTGTTGTGGCACTTCCTGACCACACCCACCCCCGTCTCCCTCCTGGCGACGCAGCGTGGGAGGTCTGGGACTAACGTCATCTACTCAGCCACCTGGCGATGCATTTTATGAACGTTGCCGGACTTCAGTCTTACATCGAACCAGACCACACTCCTTCGCGAGACAAAACGAGATCCCATGTGCCTCCCGAGACGAAAGAGATCCTATGTGCTGACATACATTTCTTTTTAAAAAAGCCATAAGCATTCAGAACGTCATATCAGCCTTTTCTGGGAGCAGTCAGGACGGTGTAGCTTTTAACATGTGCCTAGCGGGGAATTCGTGTGTCGTTCCAGCTCCCTTCTGACGGATTCTTCACATGTTCGATAGGCCAATGATTATTTTCTCGACCACGCATCATGGGAGTTTCATTGTCCGATCAGTTTCTTAGACTTGAAGTTCTTCTAGACCTCTTGACCTCCTGACCACAGTCCACAAGCCGCCTGTTGCATAATGCAGTACGTGATGACATCACCCAGCCATTCATCTTGGGGCGTTGCAGGACCTCTTGACCAGCCTGTTGTATCAGGAATTCAGGGGCTCAGGGTCATCTCGTCATCTACGTGACTATGTTGTGCACTTGAAGTGCTGCGGAGCCTATGCAGCCCTCATCCTTCGCAATGCATTATGGGAACGATGTCACCCTCATCATTCACACCAAGTCCGCCGACTATGGATTATGTGAACAAATATCCCAAAGTAACTTAGTAAAAGACTTTTTAATATTATGTGGCTTTATGTTTGTTCTTCTGACGTTTTGTGGCTGAAGGTTGTAGCTCGGAATACGACTAAAAGTATTCATATCCAGCAACATGTGACAGATCTTCGAAAACGTGTGTGTGTGAGTGTGAGTGTGTGTGCGAGAGAGAGAGATGACACGAACAGGTACCGAAAAAAAAAACACTTCAGGTTGTCCGGGGACAGACGCCGATGTTTAACTCCCGGATGGAATAAACCGACTGCGTGACACACACAAACAATATTGGTGCTGGTTGCTGACTGAAAGAACATCATGACCAGTTGAGCATGATGACTGCAAACCCGACTGACATTGCTCAGCACTTTCAAATCATTTCACTAGAAACGGCAGCGTCAAAATGCAAACTTCCGAAAACTTATTTTCAGTTTCTGATAAACATTATCGTTTCATCCATCTACCGAGTCCAGTTAATCTTATCTCTGAAAATATTTATTGCAGCTAATGATGAAAGGGGTTTTTATCTAACACAAAGTGAGTTTTTTTCTGAAAAATGTGCTTATCGCCTATATAGAATCAAAGTTCTTATCTACTGCAACACAAACAAAACAGAAAGGACTACACATTGCACGAAAGATACAACAAAAACGCATTTAACTGCCTTTATTATATTCACTAACAACAAACGAGTCATGTAATGACATTTGTATTGAAACATTTCCCGTGAAATTCTTGAATTTTATTTCACTCTAGTATGACAATTTTTGCGTCACCAACAGATCGAACGGACACCTTACTAAACAAATAAACATGCCAAGATTTCAGATGAAAGATATAGGAGAACAATTGTAAGTGAAAAGGGAGAAAACAGTTCTGAGCGCAAATCACGCTAGTGGACAAAGACATGCAATCATTTCCTGGCGCAAATGTGTGCGCTTGACACTATACCTGCGACTTGGCACACATTCCAGTCACGCTGCGGCACGTGAAAAACGCGTTTGCTTCCTCGGTCCTTCAGTCCCTTCCTGATTCCTGACCTCCAATGTCCACTCAATCAATCGATCGATCCATTAAGCAAGAAATCAAATGAAACATTATCAACGGAGTGATTTCGACGTGTCCCTGTGAACCCTAAGAAATCAGAAGTCATGACAGCTGATCGAGGACAGCTTTGCAGAAGTCCGGCAAATCCTTGGGGGTGCGGGAGGTAATCAAATTTCCATCCACTACAACAGAAGCGTCCTCAAAAAGAGCCCTGGGCGATTCACAGAAAAGGAATCAGTTAATATATACACCAGTTTTTATTGGTAAGACTTAGTGGTAATACTTACAGGTAAGACTTTCCCCCCCACCTGCCCCCTCCATTCTGTGTACATCTTGTGAGTGCATGAGTGAGAATCTGAGTGCCGTACGAGGGCGAGCAAGTCTGGTGAGTGAGTAAAATGAGGGTGGGTGCACACAGCTGACAGAGGGGACACAGCGAGTGGATTAATTGCGTGTGCACACGTGCATGTGTTGTGTACTTCACGCCATGGGTGACTGACAACTGGCGTTCAAGACGGTTTACACGCATGCGCTGCCCGTTACTGTCCGGGTATGTCTCCATGCCAGCGCAGCCAGGACTGGTTGACCTACCCCGCGTTCTCAATGTCATCCTTGATGGCCACAAAGCCCGTGGCACGTTTGCCCTTCAGGATCTTGGCGGAACAGAACATCCACGGTCCATGGCAGATGGCCGCCAGGGGACGCCCTGGAGAAGAAGCGTACATCAACCAACCGGCCACGAACGTCTGCTCGCCATGGCGGCGAAGGTCCACCCACTTAACTTTACTGCGAACTTAGATACAACTAAACATGGCCAACTGGTGTTCTACAACCAGTTTTAGCTGACGACATACCTCCATCTCTCCTCCATCCTTTTCCTCTCTCTCTCTCACACACACACACACTCGCGCTCAGACCCTGTGGTATGTTATGTCAGCAATTTTGTCGTCACTAACGATAGCAATCACTCAAAAGATAACTGAAGAGGAAAAAGCTGAAAAATATGACCTCATCCCTGTGTTGTCTGTCCTCGATAAGCACCAGCCCTCAGCCGGGTTGCATGACTTTTCATATCTCTTGTCTATATGTAAAGTTGTACGTAAACTATGATCGCTCTTATAACCCACCCAGCGCTGTACTGCGAGGGTGTTCGTACTTGAGTGCCATTCTCCGAGATGCTAATGAATTTCATCAGAAAAACGAAACCTAAATTTTTACGTCCAGATTGTTGATACCAACAGGCAACATTCATGCAACCTAGCGCAGGCTCTGACGTCACCGATGGTTTATCGCCACTTACAGCACAACGAATTGACTCTATAAATAAATGTTCACTGCAGCACGTCTACAGCACGCGGGCCAAATCACACGCACATCTAACCGATTCTTGGACTTCGTCCTCTTGTTAGTGTTGTAGGTATAGGGTTCAATGGTCGATGAATTGATTCGCATTAATTTGCTGATGGGCAGCATCAAGAAAGGTCGCTGTGCACGCTCATCTGCAAGTCACACCACCAGCCGACTGGGATGCCCTCAAGCCCGTGCGACGAAAAAAAGAAATCGACGAATGGACTTATCGAATCAACGAGGCTGAGAACTGGTTAGAGACGACGGAAACCCTTAAACGAAAAAACATATTTCTTCTCCCCGGTGCAGTCCCCTAACTTCTTTGGAAAATTATCACAGGACGCGAAGATCACCGATTGCAGTAATTATACCACCACACCAAGACACATACACTCAACTTGTCCTGACACCACGATGGAAGAAAATGCGAGGGTAGGAAGCCAGAAACAGGAATTTTACTAGAAGCAGCGAGATTGACGTTGCTGAACCTTGATTACAACTTGGTCACCTTGGAGCTACTTCTCGAGCGTTGGGTTCAATGCTATTTAGACGCTGGAGCAGACTGGAAGCGGTTAGAAGCCTGCGATTTTCCTCTAGCAAACTAGCCGTTCGAGCGAAACCTCTCGTCGTTGCAGAAACACTACGGGTTAAAACCAGTGCAGCGAGAACAAACAGGTAACTGGGAGCATGCTTCTAAAGAACTAAAGGTATGTTAATGAAATCTGTCCGGGTTTGAGACCTAAAATCACTTTAAGAAAGTCTTCTAACTAGACACAATTTCCATTGTCTATTTTGTTAAAATCTACCCTCGACAAGGCATCTGTGGAACTAAAACCATCCGACTTTTACAATGAGATGCTACTTGGGAACGTTTAGAAGCGGTAAACAAAAACAAACTATGTACAGCATTGACAGATATAATTTGTATTTGTTCAGCGCTTCTAAGCGCATCTTTAGGGTACTGCGACCAGCGAACGCTTAAAAGCGCCGAACAAACAATTACAGTATAGATGAACATAATTGGTGCTTGTTCGGCGCTTCTAACAGCATCCTGAGGGTGATGCGACCTGCGAACGTTCAGAAACGCTGACAAAACACACATTATCTGTATACTGTGCAAATGAGGAACGCTGTTTGCGTGTTTCTCTCCAATCACTCCCTCTGAAGACAGGACGTGTACACATATTATCTGGTGAATTCGCATTACGCACGCATTCACTGTTCACAGAAATCCTCAACCCGTGGTGTAATAAAATGAGAGTGAAACATTCCCTTTAAGGTTTGAGCTTTTAAGCTGTGTTTCAGATTTTAAGTAGGCACCCCCGAAGAAAAGAAAGAAGCTTCTATATTGGGGCCCAACATATTGAAAACGATGTGATCAAATTTAAAACCCCGAAGAAAAGAAAGAAGCTTCTATACTGGGGCCCAATATGTATGTTGAAAACGATGAGATCAAATTTAAAACTAAGCTGTTGCAATATAAAACAGGAAATACAAATTTCTGAAGCTAGGATATTAATCTGCCGATTTTTCCCCCTCTTTGGGTCCTCGACCAGGGCTCAATGTCTCATCGTGTCACGTATGCATAAGCTCAAACTTTTACCTTCCAAACCTTCTAAATAGACTTTTCGCCGCGTTAGAAATGTCAGTCAGATGATAATCAGCGATGTCTCCGTTGCAGACGCAGTGGAGAACAGCCAAGAGCAACAACCCTCGTTTCGCGGAGTGGCTAACACCACGAGAAGACGCAGGTTCCCAACAACAGTAACACACTTCCAGGGGTGGACGCCATCTTAAGATGTCCCTCAGGAGCCACCGCTCAAGCAGAAGCAAGGAGGACCCCACCTACTGCATCAAGGTGATCTTGCTGGGAGACCTTGGGGTGGGCAAGACGACCTTCATGCACTCCTACATCCGAGCCAAGTTACATCCACCGATCATATATGATGGGGATTCCACCCCACACTTCCCTGCCATCATGAAGAAGGTGGTGAACTACCAGGGAAAGAAAGTCAAGTTAATCTTCTGGGACACAGCAGGTACGTGCTTGTCCGACGCACAGACACACAAGCGGGCAGCTGGCACAAAGCGCGCCAGCAAACACACTGGCAGGCAGGGTGCGTTTTAGCTTTCAAAGCTGACAGATATTTCTCACATTCTCACCACGAAGAAATTGGGACAAAGACGCATAGGACATAACATTTAGCCAAAGAAATTAAGATAATATGACGAAAGAATAAGTTAACAGTGAAAGAAATATGTCTCTGTACTGTACTCCTTTGCCAAAGCCTACAGGTTGTGCGAGTTCTGAGAGTGAGGGAGAGAGGGGACAGTGATAGGAGCGAGAAGTCATAACTGTGTGTCGTGCCAGTCCATTTTTTAAAAGCTCGGATTTGAGAAACTGATACAGTTTCAACGAGAGTTACTAGAGATTACAGCTAAAGACAGACCAAGGCCATGCGGCAGAGTACACCTGTACACAATCAGTGCGCTACAGCTATCCATGACTAAGACTTTTATTGGGTCATCGTGGGATGAAGTAGCAGCGTTGATTTCTTTGGAGGCGCCAGCTCACAGGGCGCATGTAATCAGACAGATATAATTCTGGCCGCACTTTTGCAAGCTGAATTTCTCGCTTCCACCTGGCGCAAAACTGTTTCAGTCCCGCCCAAGTGCGGTAGACACATCAAAGAATCTAGATATTGTTTCTGGGCGGTAAACTTCTATAAACAGTTTAGTTCTTTTTGCTCAGCGTCATGTCAGCGACGACGACCATCTCATGACGGGGTAAGGAGTGGACAGGGTGATGCGGGTGTTGGGGAGAGAGGATGAGGTAGGAAACCCCAGACGGTCAGCCCTGTGGAAATGTGACACGCGCAGTGAAAGTGCGTGTGGCAGATGTGGAATCCGAATCTAAGACTCTCTGTATCACCATCAGGATCAAGCAGGCGTTACCCCCATGCTACCTTCTGCCCGCCTTTATTAAATACACATGATGACGTCAGTTTTGCAAATACAGATGATGACTTAGTTTTGAGAAATATAGATGACGAGTTAGTTTTTAATTAATAAAATGCACATATGAAAAACCAGTCCGCCCTGCTGTTTCCCCAACCTGAAACATCACACTGCGTGAACATAAATGACAGAACCAAAAACCAGGGCGCCTCGAACTAACGTGGGTAGCATGCATTAAATGCAGACGGTGCAAACAGCTCGTTAAAGCGCGCTTGCTGCCGATACAGAAAGGCCTCCCGTGTCCATCACACGTACGTTCTTTGTTTACACAGCTAAATATGGGTACTCCGAGCTCCCCCCACCCCACCCCCTTTTGGGTTCCCCTGACACACTTCGTCACCCTCTCCCCTCCTGCCGCGATCATAAGACAGCCTTCATCAATGACACTAAACAAGAAACACATAAACAACCATACAGTTGTATTTTATCATCTTGTATGCGCCTCCTCACTTCCTCGCACGCATATCAACAGCATTATTGACCCTTTTGCACGCTGTTATCAACTGCAGCCACAAACTGTACCGAGGACACAGTATTTGTGCGCACACACGCTGGCGTGCGTGGAGATATATTTGGCCTTCAACGTCGCACGGCCGCCTGTACGGCTGGGCTTCTGTAAACAGCAAATTACGCAAAGGACAGCCTCGTCACACCCTGAAATATCACGTGGTCTTACTTTCTGGTAACTTTTAAAAAGTGAGATGACTGAGGAAGGTGGCCAAGCGAGAGAGGGAGATTGCCGTCACTGCTTAACGTACAGTCCCAGACGTACATATCAGGACGGGAATGCTCGAGACAACGTGCTCCCACAGCTGGGACTGTGCAACACAAACCTCGCCTCTAAACTAGCGCTAGGAGTTCATTACGGTGTGTGGCTCGTCACTCTTAACTGTCTGTGGTAAACATTTCGCTATTCGTGCAAAACAAAGCCCCCCACCCTAACACCACCCCGTCTCAGCTGGATCCACAAAGCTCGGTTCATTTGGAGCGGCCCGAAGCACAGTGGTAACGCGTTCTTGCACCGATATAGGCAGTCGCGGGTTCAGATCCTTGTCCAGCTTATGTGCTTTCTCTGCATGGTACACGTTTACAAAGCTGACTGTCAGAAGTATTCTATTTTCCTCCTTTACCTCAACGGCTTTGTCACCCACTCCACTACGTGGCGCTCGACGCCAGTGAATAGGACTCACTATAGAACACCGAAAGGAAACCCACTAAACTATCCCACTGTGTTCAGTACAAACGAAGGAAAATTGTGTCACCATCCAGTAACGTCAGCTTTCCGTTATAGTTGTGTTTACATGGGGTTGTTTTGGTTTTAATCTACTTGGATGTGTGATCCAATATCATCTCCCGCGCCAATGTTATATATTCACACCCTCTATATACAACCAAAGCCAGTTAAGAACCTGTACGCAGTCCAATCATTTTCCACTGCTTTCAGTCTGTTCACATACCCCTCTCTCTACCAGCTCTGCTCCTGCAGCTCTCTGTCCCATGTTGTCTGACTGCTTCCTGCCTCAGCCTCCCCCCCCCCAATTCTATTCCATGTTCCATTCCACCTCCCAACTTGTTCTTTGTCAGGTCTATTTAACCTTTCACAATGTATCTTTCTAATGTTTTCCCCCTCACTTCAGACGAGCTATGTTTTTCACCCCATTATGTACCCCCGTCTCTATTCGTCCTCCCTCTGTGCTACCCCCCAGCTTCAGACAGGGAGCGGGTTCTGATCAGTACCATTCCTTGGCTGAATCTTTTTTAAAATAACAAATTCATAGTCCGTGCTGAAAAAGCTTAAAAAGTGACCGAAAAATCAGCTGACTTTACCCAATGCCATTTTCCCACATCCATTCTCCCCAGCCCTAAGGTGGTCAAGTGGCACCAGCCGGTTCGAATCTACTAAGAGACACTGCATTCACTTCTGCCTTCTCAATAGGGTCTGTAGCATGCTGCCGTGCGGCATGCAATGCTATAGCACCTAAGGAATAAGGATCAGTCTAACAACATACACTTAAACGCTGGCACACTCAGTGGGTTAGAGGTCAAAACTCCTTATCCTAAGCCTAATCCCACCCCCACCCAAGCAAAGTTTTCAAAATGTGGCAAAATAAAAAAAGTTATCTCCCTTTGGAACCATATCTTTCCTCAGTATGCAGCACCTCTTCACAAGGCCAAATAATTGCAGTGATGTCCCTTTAGTTGTAAGCTCGCTGAAAAACTCCCTGTGCATGTGCGCTTGTGCATGTGGGAAGGCGCGTGAATCCACTTGCATTACCATTCCATTGAAAACCTGCTATGACTGAGTCATTCGTCACTTAGTGATACACTGGCCCCACACTAACCTGTACGTACTCATGTTCTGAGTACAGATAACATCGCCAGCTGATACAGGGTCAATTAGGCATGACCCTGGGTGATCTGTGACCAGGTGGGGCGGTGGTGCTTATACTGTAACATCCCGATGAGGGCTTGTTTGTGTCTAGAAATTGTGACATGATCTAAAAAGACCAAGCTGATTGTGTAACAATAGCTGCACAACCTAAGTTAAAGAACCACTTCAGGAACGATGCCATAGTCAAGGCTTTCCACAAATTAAAAGGGGGCACTCCAACTCTACCATTAAAAGATCTTTTCTACCCTACATCTGTACAGGGCATGTGAACTGTGCAAAGCTCCCATGCCACAATTTACTTAGTTATATTCTTTGTATAATTTAGCTACACAGTTACCCTTGCAGTGTAAGCTTTTATGCTGATTTCGTCAAACATTTGCTTGCATCAATTCAAATACATAAAAAAAACTAGTGGTGTTTGTGTGCAAGCAACAGCAGCTCATTCTGGTTAAACACAGTGAATCCGTGTTCAAGTCTTCAAATTAATACACTCAGAACTACAGCTGCAAACTATATACACGTATCGTGTACCACCCACCCAATCCTGTGAAATGAGAACATATCTCAAGTCAGTCTCTATACTTTTAGGGCAGATATCCAGAGAGAGAGAGAGAGGTGGGAGAAAGAGAGACTCCCCATGTGCCCCTGATGCAACAAGAGACTTGAACCAGGAAACACAAACGGAAACAAAGAGTGGAAAAATATCTTAAAAGACCATACATTTCCTTGAATGCACTGGGGTTGGTGAAGGTTGAGAGGCTTGAAATATTCATCTAGAGATGAGTCAATCTAGATAAGAGTGTTCACTGTGTAACAAATAAAATTGGTGATGAGTTTCATTACGATTTGTGTGTACATATCCACCACTGCAAGCTCATCGAAATGCTTGTCTTCCAAGATACTTTGTGCAGCACCCAAACGTTTTGAAGTTCTGTGAACTGTTCAATTCAAAATCAAAGAAAAGACTCACGGATTTATGTAGATTAATTTCCTTCATCTTATCTCTATTCAAATGAATGTGATAAATGTGATTTATATGTACATGGCTTAAAGGCCACCAGGGCTAAATGAAAGAAAGAAAGAAAGAAAGAAAGAAAGAAAGAAAGAAAGAAAGAAAGAAATGACTAGACCTCCTGGCAAGGAAAGTTTTTACTTAGAAGATCTGAAGGTTGACAGTGATGGGAAAAATATATGAAACTTGTACTCTGCAAAATCTCAACCTGCTCAAGCTCGTCTGTATGCAAGGGCATGCATACCATTGCACTAAAAATA
Source organism: Lanistes nyassanus (assembly GCA_004794575.1). Lineage (NCBI taxonomy): Eukaryota > Metazoa > Mollusca > Gastropoda > Architaenioglossa > Ampullariidae > Lanistes > Lanistes nyassanus. Next base: position 509,437 of record SMGT01012684.1, read on the forward strand.
CAATACCAGTCGCAAACAAGGGATCAACATACAAAAGGAAAAAAAACCTCTAGAAATTCCAATAATTTTCTCCTGTGCAGGGCAGGAAAGGTACCGCAGCCTCACAGCTTCCCACTATCGTGGTGCACACGCCTGTATCATCATGTATGACATCACCAGGGAGGAGACCTTTAACCACCTGTCTATATGGTAAATACTCTCATACACAAAATAAATCACACACGGTTTAGTTAGGGTCAACAAATTCGCTCATGAACAACATTTGTATAACAATATTTTAATTATCCATTAATCCAACCTATATAAAGGAGTCTGGAATGCACAGTTCATTTAACTATATCTGCAAAGCTGAAATGGATCTAGCACAGATACTGATATTTAACAGGTTAAAATCTGGCAAGTAACTATATAAATCTAGAATGATGGGGAATGTTAGGGTACTTCATTTTTGTCTGTCAGGTATTTAAAAATCTTAACACACTACCTTTTTAGCATCACAGAAAGCTACTTATTACATGACAGAACATGCCTGAAAATGTGATTTCTGATTCAATGGTTTGTAACTTATTTTCCTGATAATAAAACCCAAAGAATTGTTCCACAAGTGTTAGCTTCCTCCTGCAGACAAAAATGCTCATATGAAACCTATAACCATTGCATTTCTGTGAATGAAAAGCAGATGTAAAGGCTCAAGCAGTTCAGCTTAGGTAAAATCCCACCAGTCCTAAGACTGATCCTGGAAGCCAACAACTTTGCCCAAGTTTTAATGCAAAAAGACACTAGGGGCACAGATCAACCACATGTACCTTTATAGTTCTTTCCAAACAGCAGGAGGATTTCTGCAACATTGCTAGGAGATGAATTGAAATCCTTCACAATGAATATGAAAACATAAGCCTTTCAGAACAGTCTGCCAGCAGATGATTCTCAGATCTTTTGTTGTTACAGGCTGGACTCTGTCCAAGAATACTGCCCAGGGACCCATGATCGAACTATCCTTGTTGGCAACTGGAAAGGTGAGAGCTCAACTCGCAGAAAAGTGGAGCTGGAGAGACTCATGGGCTTTGCGAGCCACCACCGCCTGCCACACTATGAAGTGGACTGCCGTGCGAACCCCAGCAGCCTGGATGTCGTCATGGATACAGTGGTTAGGCTGGTTCTGACGGAGGCTACAGAAAATCGCCAGCTGTCTGACTCAATCAAGCCCCAAGCCACCAAGCTAGTGCCACAGAAGACAGAGTTTAAATGCTCCGCTTGTTGCCAGTCATGACCTTTCAGCTCGGCTTGATCTTTGTCACTCTGCACAGGTCAAAGTTTATCAGACTAATGATGCCTACAGTAGATGATATGTCACTATGCTGTTCACTTTTTCACACCAGCTGCAAGTCCAAAAGCCAGCTGATGACAACGTTTCAAAAAGCATTCTGCTTTTCTCACAATACGAATGTCTGACAAGCTTCTAGAATGGTAAAGACATCAAAGAGGCAGACAAATCAACTGCACTGTGATATTTACGTTTTTAAGCAAATAATGATGGCTATTATGCCAATAGGCAAGGAACAGACCGCTCACACCAAATCCTAATGAACAAAAATGGGAATGACAGAGCGTGACCAATGAATAAAACCATAAGAATCAATGGCTTTCAAAGTGAAGCCAACTCCAAATGCCTGGGTAACACAGCCCAGTCTCTCACCATGTTCTCAGTTAAATGCCTCAGGCATTATCTGCCTTGCAAGCAATGAACTGACCCACTTGGTGAATACACACTAAGTACACCCAGAATGAGGCTAGTATTTTGACATTTTGGATCATGTTTGCAGACTCTACTTCCCAGTTTCAAAGCTTTATGGAACTGTGCAATAGAGCTGCTGATTTGTTGGTGCACCTTTCTAGGTTGCACAGTTTATGCTCTAAATGAACTGAAGTGTGGAGCAAACCTTTTCCCCAATATACCACAAGCATTGGATTGCATACAGTCTTGAGACCACCATTATGCTAAATCAGGAACAAGACCTTTTTGTCCAATATTTGCAGACTCTACCTTCCACTTTCAAAACGTTATTTGTTGTGCAATGAGCTATTGATTTGCCTGGGCACTTTAGAAAGGCTATGTACAGTTAATGGCTTAAATGAACTCTGTGGAGTGTGAAGACTTAAGGGGTTATTAAAATCTGTTGAAATTTTTTTCTCATATAAGTATACCAAAAGCATGGCACTGCAGACAATCTTAAGACCAGTGCTATACTAAATAAGAAATAAGACATGACAGTTTCAGAACTGCAGATGGTTTTGCTTAGATAAGTTAATGTGCTGCCACATGTGGGACTGCTGTTGCAACACAGACTTCAGTCCCATCCAGTCACATTTATACTTCATCTTTATTATCATCCTTGTGGTCTTCATTTATAGCAATTAGCAGGTACATGTAATGTATTCACATACATTACTAAAACAAATCTGAATTCTGACAATGTAATATTATATTAGCCTTTTCTGGGTCATATCTCTTTATGTAAAGAGACTACATTTATTATAATGACAGCATCTCTGTAACTAGTAGAGTAACTTCAGATCTTTTAAAAAAAATAGAATAGCTACCAATCATTGCAGTGTCTGTGACAATGATGTGGTGAAAAATCACTTTCTACACATTATGTCGCAGCAAAGTGCAACAATGCCGCATGCATGAAATATATTCTAGCAGGTGACAAAATTGATCATCACATAAAACTATGCATACAATTTATTCACCAGGAATTTACAGTCATCAAAATAAACATCAACACTCTGGCGAAACATAAATGGCACAAATGCAAATAACAAGAACAAGAGGCTACATTCCCACTCAGCTTTACTTGTTAAGAGAAAATCAGGTTTAGCATTCTGCCAACAGATAGCAATATGTCAAGAATATTTACTTCTGCTTTGTGACTGTATTCATATAGCTGACAGTCAAGAGTATGCTCAGTGTGAACTTCCCCAAGCCATACGTCACCATATGCAGACATATAACCGAGTGATAACGTAACTAAAATCAAAAGCACTAACGAATATGACAAGACCAGATCAGAAACATTTCAAGCAACTGTATTATGTAGTACATACCTAAACCATTCATCTCTTTGATAAGGTCCAAAAAACGTTTGTCTCTGCGCCAGTAGTCAGGTGCAAATCCACCTGGAATAATCAGTGCTGCAAGCTCCTGCAGAAGATGAAAGTCTGCTATCCTGATGATAGAGATACTTCCCTAAGGTAAATGCGATCCTTACTTAAAATAAGTCCAACCAAAAATCATTATTAAACTTGCAGTATGCTATAACTAAGGTATGGTGCTTTGGGTTTGTATCAATCTTCCCTCAAGATTGTCAAGGGACTGTGTGTGTGTGTGTGTGTTGATATACTATGGGTGGTGAGGTTGCGCGTAAGAGTTTCCACCAGGATTGTAAAGTAGGAAAATTTGTAAGGTCCTTTTTCCCATGACCTCATAATGCATACCTCGTATTTCACACAGGCAGCCTGCCCTTATAACTGCTATGCATTTGGTTTGACTACCTCACAGCACCACTGAAGAGTTAGTGTGCATCCAAGCACACTGGAAGCCTCTGTGTGTGTGTGTGAGAGAGAGAGACAGAAAGACAGAGACAATAAGAGAAAGCGAGAGATGCGGGAAAGTGTGTGCACATGCACATGAACATGCCAGAACAAGAGTCACAGTTTATTATGCCTTCTCTTCAGCTACACAGTTGTTTACTGCTAAGAGAATAGAAAAACAAAGTGTTGTGGTTACGGTTACCCGACCTACCCTACTTTTTCTTGCCGACCCTAAACTTTTTTATTTTATGCTGTTGTTGTCACCTGCATTTATGAAAATGTGCCTGCACTCCGTTCACATCTGAGCTATTGGGAAGCCAATAAGGGACGTAAGTTTACTCTAGGCCCTTTCCCCCCCCCCCCCCATAAGGGTTGCAGAGATCGTACATTACAAAAATGTAATGTACGATCTTTGGTTTATGAATGTGCTGACCACCTACATATATAGCTGTGGCAATGTAACCTTACCCACATTTGGGGGGGGGGCTTGATGGAGTTAAATAATTTATAAAGAACAATTTCAAATTCTTTAGCTGGTATCCAGATACATAAGAAAAGAATTTCCTCACCTCTGCTTTAATGTCATCAATAGATATTTCAGCTTTAAACGGATAGCCATGTTTGCCTTTATAGACTGTCTCTGTTGACGGTCCAATGCTTACTGTTTCAAATCCAGCTTCTTTAAATCGATAGTATGGATATAGAAACTGCAAAGTCAATCACATGTACAAAATAATATGAACTTAACAGTATAGCAACAGAAGAGGCCACCAAATTATAATTATCTGAATCTCAATCTGTTAAAACGAAAGTAGGCATCTTCTCGCTTTCACATTTTATCACTAAACATCTACTGTTATTATTTTTTTAAAAATACTAGCTATCGTTCAATTCATAAAGACATACCTCAGGTTCTTCATAGTTGAATTCCAAAAGTATTCCGACTTTCCCGTTCTTAGACATCGTGTATTTGTCGTTGTACCCGCGCTACTCACCAAGACTGCAAGTTCCGGTTTGCCGAGACTGCACAAAAACGGGTCGTGTTCCCAAGCACAGTGTGTACGGTATGGACGGGTGATACGGAATTCATTGCTTTTGTGCAGCGGCAAGATCTCGTTCAAAAATCGTGTTGTCTGACCGGAGCGTTCACTTTGTCGTTTGTGACTTTTCTTATTTGAATTGTGTAAAGTAAAAGTGTTTTGTCATGTGACTTTGCGCCTTTCACCGAGATGACCCTTTCAGCTAAACTTAATTACAATTCCCCTCTTCAAAAAACAAAAAATCGCAAAGCCTGAACCGAGTAGACGTGCAGTACGCGCTAACTTACCACCACAGCAACCAGTACAACCGAAAAGAACCACAACTCTAAGTCTCTCTGTTGGCGTGGAGTGTCACCGCTAGCAGCGGAGTTGTTGCTGATCCCAGTTGAGTTAAGGACAGTTTCAAGTTTGTGGCATGCAAACATCTAGAATCAGTCCAACAACAAAAGTGTTGAAAACAATAGCTTTGAATCCAGTGTTGTTGATGACCTATTTTTAACAAACTAGGTTGCCAACTGCTCGAGTATCGAACAGTGTTGCTAAATTTATTCTAAGACCGTCGTAATGTTTACATTTGTGCACTGGGCAGTGATATGAAGATCTTTATATCTTGGGCCTTTCTGTACTTCCCGTTCACCCAGTCAGATGCGTGCCAACACACAGCAAAAACAAACTTTTATATTCATATTTGTTCTTCTTTCTGTCAAAGCAAAACAGACCAATTAAAAAAAACCACTGAGCATGTCACAAGTATTTTTTCATGCATCAACGAAATACAAGCAGACAACTAACCAAACTGAATGGAATATGTCAATCTGATTCGTGGTAATCCATTTCAAGCAGTACACTGTTATTTTTTGTAGACTGTACATTTTAACAAATGTATGTACACTACACCAAAAACACTGCTTGTAATACCAGTACACATGTACTGTACATACTGACTTGAAACTAGCACAGGTCTACAGAAGACACAGGGCCACTTGACTTAAAATACCTATAGATACATGTATCAAGTTATTCCACCAGAGTGTTACCAAACAGTACTGACCCGTTAGACACAGATATACATATTCTCTTAGGTAAAAAGCTCAAAAAGTGATAACTAGCTCAACCATCAAATCTCAATGCTAAAGAGCAAACATGAAAAAACACAATTCATAAATTCACTGTGATGTCACAGCAGTCTGGGAGAAACTAAAGCAATGACAAATCAATCTTGTGCAAACACTGTCACTGTAAAGTCTTACAACAGTGGAACACGTCCCACCTCTCACATCACATTTTAAGGGTTTTGGTGAGTAATGCTTGAAACAGCCGCATTCAGTTATCACACTTGATCAAAATTACATTGAATTATCATACTCATTCAAAAGAGTGAACACAGATGTGTTAACCTGAATGATTCTATTTTTCAACCCATTTAAAGAAAATGCACAGAAAATAATAGACTTTAAGTTTTGCATCTCACATCCATTAACAGCAGTATATACTGCAGGTTAAGCTGGTCCCAGCAGCTTACAAGAAGCTGAGGCACTAGAAGGGTTAATACAGAAGAAACTTTGTATATGAACTCTTGAATGCTTCGGGGGTGCATGGCATCCCTCGTGCCTCAGCTTTCTGCAAGTAGCCAGGATTAAGAAGTGCTATGGTATGTGGGGCAGAACCATGTAAGTACATGTACACAGCCTTTCACCAGTGCCTGTTCTACAAACAGGAATACAAGTGTGCAGCTGTCCATTTCAGAAAGGGATAAAGAAACAGGGTTAACTAGGAACACAGAGACAATGAAAGGAACAAGAAGAGCAAATGTCAGTCTTCAGGACAGTTATATCAGTAACAGTTTGGAGCACAGTACAACGCAGATACCTGACTGGGAGTCATGTTTCCCTAAGATTAGGGATTTTTCCCCAGAGATTAGGAGGAAGAAATACTCAATAAGTCTTCAATTAATACTTGGTGCCAATGTTGGTTCTAACCTTGCTCTCCCCCACAAAGACTGAGCAAGGCACTGCAAAGGTGTGTAATGTGAACTGCATGCAGAACCGGAGCCAAAGCAAGTTTTCTGGAGCACAGACTCCCTTCCTTCCTCCCCTCTCCTTGTTGACATGCTGTTTACCCGCCACAAGCAGAAACTTGTCATTGCCTGCATCTGTTAACTGTTAATATCCATGTCCTGGAACTACTATTAATATTAAACTGATTGCAGATTCATACAGCTCTGTGAACAGCACTTTTTAACTTTTCTTGATTCCTTTCTTGACCAGGATCAAAATCTAAACACCAGGAACATGACTGTATTGAGCATCATGAATCTTTTGTTTAAATAAAGAAAACCTCTGTAAGTAGAAATATTTACAACAGCATACAATCGCTACAACTTCTCCCCACCTCATACACAACATTAATACAACTACATACAACATAATTTGAAGCACACAAACTGAATACACACCACAGAATAATCTGAAGTCAGGCTTCAGCTCTTCCTGTAAACTTACTGATAAGAATGACCTTGTGCATTACTCATAAACCTGCTGCGAGAAATCATCTGATAATCTTGAATCTACGAAGGCAAGACTTCCAGCCTTATTTACTGACATACTGAGGTAGCAGAGCACTCCAAGTTGGTTTTGTCTTTAGTTCAGAATGTAAGTTCTAACAACATGGGACTAACATCTTTCAGACACTCAGAATTAAAAAATTGAAATAAAGTTTAGAACTACACATATTCCGAAAGATTCATATCAGCATCAATGAAGTCCAGTATTTCTATAAGATTAAAAAATAATCAAAAGCCACTGAACACATTAAATGTAAAAAGTCAATACAGCTTCAGCATAAGCACAGTTCTGAGCATTAGCTAGAAAACAACATTCAGCAAACCTCTCCTGCTCCCATGTCAATCTAGATGCATGAGGGTTATTGAAACAGCTCTTTGATTAAGATAACATCCTGCCCGCACAGCTTTATCAGACCTTAAACCAGATAACAGTTCACTGCTTGTGTTTGTACACAGAATAATTCACCCCACCTTCCTCACATATATACATACACCTGCCACAAACACACACACAGAGGAAATGACAGTGAATTGGGAATCATGGCTTGTTTCTGTCATTCTAAGACAGCAGGTCAGACTAATGTTAATTCCAAGCAATCCACCATTACCGACTTCACACATAGCTCTTTCACAAAACTTGCTCCTACAGATCTAATGTTCAAAAATTTGAGCCAGAAAGATGAAGTAAAATATTATGAAGAGAAGCCAATGCTGGAACAGATTCAAAACTGTGGCTAAAACCCATGAGACATTGTAGAACTGTGGGGACACAACCCTGTCTGGTCACCAAGCACAGCAGTGATAACAGTAGCAGACAGTTTCATATGGATTATGAAAGAAGTGTGAACATAAAGTTGCAGGCAAACAGCAACTGAGAGATTTCCAGACAGCCACTGCCCCGATAATTAATTCCCAGAAATCTACCATTACTCCCACTTATTCAACCCACACATTGATTCAGACAGATTTCCCCAGAAGTCTAAATCTAGTTTAGAAGCAAAATATATCAGCTAAAAATATTTATGAAATATAGTGACTTTTTCTTGTCCATCCGCGTGAACATGCAGGTTCATTATTAACTGATCATCAGAAGGTATGTCTTTTTTTCACAACACCTCTCTTTCTCCATTGTCACAAACAACGACACAAGGAAATACACTTTTGTACTGAATACAAATGATGGTCATAACTGACTGGTGTACATTCTACAGGCATGGAAGTCAGACATGATGGCAGTAGTACAAGCCAATCACATAGCACAGTGCCCCCCCCCTCCCGACCCCAACAAGAAAACAAACAACTTCGTCACAGATATATAGCTATGTAACCACCAAAACACCCCATGCAAACAGAACAGTCAAATGAGACTCAAATATCTTGACACTGTCTGCTCATGTGACCGAAGAGATCAAAACAGGTGAGATAAAGTGCTGTGGTTAACTTTATATATCCGACATGGCCAGTTGCCAGGGAAAGACATCTGTTGTGGCAATACGCTTACAACAACACAGTCTGTGGGGATCAAAGGATGGAGGGAAATGGTGTTCACTTGCCAATGATCAAGAAATGTGCAGCAGTAACCACCGATGGCAATGCTGAGTAACACATGTATTCCCTCTTTTAGCAATGCTATAAATGTCCAATCTATAAATTTTAACGCAGATCACAAGCCACATACGCCACCCCATTTTGTCCTAAGAATCAAGGATTCAGCAGAAAACTTTTGGATCAACTTTGCAAGTTTTAGTGCATTCATTTATAAAATTCTGATGGGCAAGAATTTATATATATATAGAGAGATACAGGATCATTTTATGAAGCAGGCTTCACAGTAAACTTTAGTTCTGACACTCAGGCTGGCGACAAAGACTCACTGACCAATGCAGCATTCTCAAGTACCAATATGATAAAACAAAATTTCAATTAATTTGTTTGTGACAAATACCAGATATTTGGCAAATTAAGTAGTATTCTGATGTTAGAAATGTTATCAAACAACAGTTTTTATAATTTTCTGGCTCATATCAGAAAGATTGAAAATGAATGGTGTCTTCTGTGTACAATTTCCATTATTATTGGTGGTGGTATACCTGTTAGGTCTCTAAAGTCATATGCAGATGAAGCAAGCTGATGATGGCTGCAGAACAGTGTCACTATATCTCCCTACAGTCTCACTGCTGATAGGGCAGAGCAACATGCACTTGACTCCAACCCTCCCCCCCCCAAAAAAAAAAACAAACAAAAATCATGGCAGACCAGTTTAGTCAAATTGGTAATCAAGTTGACTACGGCAATTTTTGAACAAAGTCATGCTGATTTACATTTATGGGCTATGGCTGCAGCAAGCAAACAAGAAACACTAATACACACATTCATTCATGCATGTTAACCTCGGCTCTATAATGCCACTTTCTTTAAAATCAGCATAAATAAGGAGACATGAGACATTATTGACAGTATTAGTGGACTGGGAAAATGCTGACTGAAAGAAATTTTAAGCCAACTACTGAAAGTCAGGTTCCGAAACCTTCTCAAAAAATAATTTTGGACAAAAGCATAGCATGTAACTTACTGAATGGACATCAAAGCATTGAATAAACAACAAAAGGCTTTAAATTGAAACTCAAATTCTTTCATTTTTCGCTGTAATTTTCCTAAGGCATAATAAGCCTCCAATGGACTACTTCACTTTTGTTTGCAGCTATTTCTTTTTGGGTTTACTCACATAGTTCTTGCATCCTGTTCATAATCTCAATGAAAAATCATACTTCACTTGCTGATGCAAAAGAAATAAAAGATGCATATCTATTGTATCACAGATTTTTTCACATCAAATCACAGACAGACTGAAGGGAAATAAAAACCAAATGAAAATCATTAAAAGTGCAAACGATTAGCCTGTCATGTTTATAAAACTGACAATTATTAAACATAAATTACACTTTTCTTTTGTGTGTGACCTTATGAACTCACAAGAAACCAGGACATAACGAAAGGTCTTCCAACATGAAAGCAAAGTAACCAGCACTCCAAAAATACAGTGGTCAATCAAATTAACCAAAGCAACATTTTAAGCCTCCCTTTAAATGCTGCAACAATAATTTACAAATACCTCATTAAGTCAAGAACAGAAACGAACATACTCTTAAACCTGCTTCTCCTTTGAAAAACACGAGGTAACTGGTTTGCTGTACTTTGGCAATTTCAGACAATCACAAAACAATAACTTTTTTTGAAGATTTGACAAACAAACAGCTGTTGCAGCCTTTTCAATTGTTTCTGGATAAATTAACAGTTTGGGATGCCAGACATAAAATTATTTACATGTGTATGCAAAACTGGCATTCCATCATTAAATGCACACAAAATACTTTACAATGAGCACCCCACCCCCACATGATTTAAACACACACACACACACACAATAAAGGACTTTTCCCCATTTTGCAAAAGTCAGCTGAATGCACACTGATCATTTTGCAAAAAAAAAAAAAAAAAAGTTAACTCAATCCACTCATCGTTTTGCAAAAGTCAACTGAATGCACACTGCTCATTTTGCAAGTCAGCTGGATGCACACTGCTCATTTTGCAAGCAAACCAAATGCACACTGATCATTTTCCAAAAGTCAACCCAATGCACACTGATCTTTTTGCAAAAGTCAACTGAATATTATGAATTTGAGCTGTGGGCTTATGCCACCATACCACTAGATGCTGGACTTTACTGCAGTGACAAATATTCTTATGGAAACTCTGTAATTAAAACAAAAGAAAAAAGACTGCTGGTAAGATGCCAGTCTCTTTACATGTGGAATGTTTACAGTCAGTGTATGCCTCAGAACAGCAATGCATCTCCCGACACACACATGCATACAGCACCATCATTCATTCCTTTGTGCATAAATTAGCATAATTAAATAACATCTCAAGTTTGATTTTCAACTTGCAGATACCTTGGGTTCCTTTACTTGCTAATATATGTACCACACATGAGCAAGGACATAAAGTGTAAATGTTTTTTCAGCATATTGTAAAGGGTTTCAGAATGGATTACACTGTCAAATGCAAACGCTGAGTATGTTTTTTTCAAAAATAATTTCAAGCACTAGCATTACACATCCTTGAACAGAAACCCACATTTTCAAAGAAAGATTAGCTACAAAAACAGATTACGGAAAAACTGCACACCAACAACTGATGAGACATGTCTGTAGAGCTTGATGCTGTTTACATGAACTGTGTAAGTCAAAGCTCAAAGACAAGCCATTACAGACACTTTATTTCGTTTATTTTTAAATGGATAGATCAAGCATGCTGAGTTGGCTTCTTAAAGCAGCCTTGATAGGAGGACAGATATTTTATGGATGGCTGTTTAAATGGATGACATCCACATCACTGGGTGTGAAAGAAAATGTACTGACACGAGGGTATGAGGACAGTAATGACTGGCACTGAAAATCAAACCATTTAGTGGATTTAAAACAGTCAACAGATTTCATGAGACTTCCTCACATGGAAAAATAACCATGTGGTGGTGATAAGATTGAAATCTAACAGACCAAAACCTGCCCTCACCTCACGCAAATGCTAAATGGCATTGATTTTCTCCTGCAAATAGACTTAACAGCACCATTGCTAGCAGGATAAAAGTACAAATTCAAAAAAGAGGAAAAGTTGATCTATTTTGGATACTCTATATCATCTGCAGAACTATATCTTTATGAACTCTTTTTCAGCAAATTGTGACAGCTAAATAAGGCAAAATTGAAGCTGACTATAGCACCAGCCTTAACCATACATCTTTCATGGGTCTGAAAAGGAGAAAGTAGATCTTTGGAGGTCTCATCTGTACTATCTCAGGAAAAAGCTTTTATTATTTGTAATCACATATTCAGCAATCCAGTTTTCTGCACCATCTACATCCATGCTGAACTAGGCATAAAAGCTAACAGTCATCCCAGCTTGCACAGTGCCAAGGTCAAGCTATCAGGCTGATAGCAAACTAGATGGTGATCACACCCTGCTAGTCTGTGCACTGTTCAAGAGACTTAAATCCTGGGACAAAAGCAATCCATCTGCAATCTACTGCACACAAGAAGAATAAGTTTCTAATAGAAACACTGAAACAGTTTTCCTAGACACAACAGCATGTTAAGCCAGTGAACATCCATCAAATTGAAGTCCCTCCCAGCATAATCAACTATTTTATGAGGGTGCCTGTCGCTGTTTTTTTGCAGGAACCATGAGGCACCAACAGTTGCACAGAGCATCACCATCACCTAATTTTTCCTGAGGAGAAATGTGTGGAATTACCAAGTATATGTTCTGCTGTGATTCACCACCCAGTCGCCTGTCACACTTGACTTGGAGAATGTTTTGCCATAGGGTCCACTTGAGTCAAACACTGCTGTGAGACCTTTGTGCATGGAAACTTTGCTCAAAATGTTTGCAGCATGTGCTCTGCTCAGAATTACGTCTCTCCCAACAAGCATGTTATGAATGTCACATATCATTCATGAAAGTTTTCATACATATCCGATTCCAGGCACAACCTACAGCCTACAAGTCCATCTCTATTTTGTTTCAATTGAGAACGGCATTGCAATGCATTCTCTTTACTGCAATCAACATTTTTTAAAAATGGAAATTTGTGGCACAGAAACACACACCGGCAGCAGAGCACAAGGACAAAATGTTCTCCATCTGCTGTTTGCACCAGGTCACTGAAGAGTACACATCTTCTTAAAGTCCGACTCAATTTCGTCATCAATTTCGGACAAATCGGGCTCCTTACCGGTGGTGTCCGGCATGAAAGTTGAAAAATTGATGCCCTGTCTTTCGAAGAAGAGAATGTAGGCAGAGTTTGTGTCCACCTGGTCTTCCTGCACCTCCTGCACAAGAACATTCCCATGTTCCAAGTAAGCGAAGGGACAAGCCAGCACCCAGTCAATGCTCCCTCTACAATCTGCTAGGCATTAAGCATATAGCCATATACAAAAACCGATCATATCTCAGCTATCTTTTTGAAAAGTTTTCAGAAGGTCAAACAAGTGGTCTACAACAAAAAGTTTTATAAACGTCCAAAAAGTGATCTATATTTCAAAAGCTTAGACAACAGCCTACCTTGCAGCTGCTGTCATTGTAGCAATACCATCTGCCATTCGGATTTTTGGCATAGGCAACATAATGTCCTCCTCCAAGAATACCTGTGTGGCACTGGAAGAAAAGAGTTTTATTACTGGGTTTTTATCTTGCGCATCACAATGGCCACTTCATGAGGAAACTGGAGGAGTAAAGAAAGTCTAAAAATGCCTCCTGCCTCGCTCCAGCTGCATACTCTTTATTATGCAGATGTAGCCCGAGGCTCCAGCACTAAATGAAAGGTTCTTACTGCAGACACTGCAGTCATTTATATTGAAATAAGCATGTTCTAACCAGGTAGACAATTTGTATTTTTAACAGTTCTTGGAGAATTACTAAAAAGAATGTCACCTGATTAAAAAGTCCAAGGCTATTACCCCATGTTTTAAAAAAGAAGCTCAGAAATAAGAATATTTAAGCAATATCAACAAGCATCAACTAATCCAACCATATGCAAAAGAGAAACTAGCGAATACTTACTGACATGGCGTACAGATCATATCTAGCATCTGTGAAATCCTCTCCATCGTATTGCCTCAACTTTTTTTCTGGAAAAAAATATGCAAGCAGTAGATTACAGACATGAATTGACAAAAAGGGAGCATCACTCATGCACTCCATGCCAAACTCTTTACCACAGCTCTTCTGCCAAGATTTCAACAGGATTCAGTTGCCATGTTTCAAATGATGGGCTGTTTTCTTGTCTGAACTTTGCTGTTTGAGAAAACGCCGAACTTTAGTCGCTCTCACCTAATTCTGTCATGCCAACGCCCATCTGCAGCTGGCCGTTGGTCAGGCTGTGATCGTGTCCAGATCCATCATCGCCACCTGCCCTTCCCTCGGTGATCTCCACGGAGGAAATGTTTGATGTGATGGTGTTCGCGATGACAGTCGCTGGACGAGTGGATGGATTATTGGAGGTTCCCCCCAACACTTTGGGTTTTCGAGGAGCTAAGTACTTTGTAGGGTCAAAGTCTTTGCGGGGGAACCGCACAATCTTGTGGGATTTAACCCATCGGCCATTGAGATACTGGAATCTCTTGAGATTAATGACCTACCAAGGAAAGACATGGATAATAAAGACAAATATATATAACTTTACTAACCATGGGTTAAACCTCATTTCAAATGATTGAAAAACAATAATCAAAATAACCTACACCTAGAGTATCTCTGTAGAAATATCATGGATTAAAAACAAACGTCATGCTTTAGTCTTTTCTCCCCATTTTTTGAAAATGTGTATGCTCATTGGTACCAACACAACTTCTTTCCATCTAGCAACTTAACGAACAAAATGCAAGCGTACTAGCACAGGCGGCAACCGCCAGATGTCCAGTTTCTTGGAAGCCAGGCAATGTTTCTTGCAGCTGGAGCAATAGTAGAGCTCATCTTCACCCAGCTCTTCCTCCTTGGTGAAAGCTTGCAGACACGTGTCCAGGTCGATAGGGTCCGTTTGCAGGCGTCGGCTCTCCTCCACACTCTCATGTTCTTCATAGTACTGGTTGGCATACAAACAGACACTTCATGCAGCTTGCACCAAAATCAACTTCTGGTCGGCACCACCGAGTATTAGCCCCCCCCCCCCACACACACACACACTCAAAAAGTGCAACCATGAAGGCAGAACTGGAAGAGTGGAGGGTAATCCCCTCGCCACCGTACTGAAGCATAAGGTGCATTCCACCAGCAGCAAGCAAAGAGGCAGATCACCATCCTGGCTGGAACGCAGTGTCAAAGAAGTCAGACTTGTGGGAACAGGCAGAACCAGATACAGGAAGGGGGGGGGGTCAACGGAAGCAACACCAGGAAGCTAGGGAACTTCTGGTGGCCCCCCCACACACACACTCAACCAGCACCACTACAGGGGTGGAACCAGAAGAGTGGCGTGTGATGCCCTCACCACCAGAAGGAAGCGCAAGGTGCATTCCACCAGTGGCAAATGAAGAGGGCAATCGGAACCCCAACTGGAATGCACTGTCAGAGGAGCCAGGCTCTTGGCAAAGGTGGAACTGGAAACAGGAAGGGGGTGGCTGGAACCAGCAACAGGAAGCTAGGGTAACTTCCTGTGGGAGTCCCCCACACACACTCGACAGGCGCCATTACAGGGGCGGGACCGGAAGAGTGAAGTGCAATCCCCTCACCACTGGAACGAAGCATGAGACACAATCCACCAGTGACAAGTGAAGAGGGTGATCGCAACCCCGACCGGAACTCACTGTGTCAGAGTAGCCAGCCTCATGGGCAAAGCCAGAGCTGGAAACAGGGATGAGGGCGGCGGCGGAAGCAACACCAGGAACCTAGGTGACTTCTGGTGACTTCCACTAGAGTAGCAACTGCACTACTCGTGCCACCACGGCAGGTGGACAACGGACCTGGAGTACCGACGACCACCAGACCAATGCATGTACGAACGATCCCGGCGGCTACTCCAGTCCGAACCGGAAGCAGGGACAGACTCACGTGGCAAGGCTAAGTGAAAAAGGCAAAACACCTAGCACAAAAGCAGGGGAGTGACATAAGCACTGAGTCATGGACCCACAAACAAAAAACAATGCAAAGCGTGAGTACAGCAAAAAAAAAACAAAAAAACACCCGGGTAACAACTCAGTAAACACCCCTGACATACTAGCCGGCTAAGACGAAACTGCACCAGGCTAAGTCAAAACTGTCTAACAAAACAGTGTACATAAAGACAGAGCAAAAAGAACAGAACACAAAAGCTCACTTTCCTCGAACAGTTGACGTTCAAGTGTGTAAGTGGCCTACGGAGGTTCGCCCGATATGCAAAAGAAACATTAGCCCCACGTGCATGCGTCAACTTTGACCCAGTGCAGCTGACTCGCAAGGCACCTCTGCGGAGCAGACAAGCCGACTGCAGTTTCGTATTGACTGATAAAAGAAAGATATTGAAAGATATTATTAAAGTACTAGTTCATACGTGTTTGTATTGTTAGAATAATATTTTGACGCTTGAAATGAGCCGGGAGTAATTTTTAAATGCAAAACTGCAAGTCCCGTTGTAATGGACAGTACCGTTCGTCGCGCACCATTTGTACGGCATAAGCGCACTGAGAGTTTATTATTTCTGTCGCTGTTTATCCTTCGCAATCCTTGCCATCCGTCCTTCGTTGACATTTGGGAAAACATTTAAAGGTCTGTTTATTTTTGTTCATTATTTACCATGAATTCTAATGCAGAGTATCAGTCAAAAAGACGAAAAATTAGATAAAATGTAAATGAACACATGCATTGTCAGTGTGTGGACAGAAGGTGTTCCACAGGCCATGAGCAATTAACTCAAGATTAAGAAAGGCCGGAGCACAGCTTGATAGACTTAGAGTTAGTAAGCAGTGAGACATATTCCTCTAATCAGATAGAGAGCTCCATGTGTGAGGCCATCATCTTTACAACTAACTGTTCCTCAGCTTCGGGCAAGTTGACTGAGGCTATTGACAATCTGACAAACATTGATAGTTATACCCGGAATGTTTAAAATATTTTCACACTATCCTGTTTCATGACCTTTGAAAACTGTGCTGAAAAAAGTATGACTGCACTAGTCGATTCATTCATTGACAGGTATTCTAGGTGGAGTTTGAGAACTCCAGTGATCACGAGGCATAATAAGTTTTCGTTTCAGCCATTTTGGACAAATTGACATTTTACACTATTTTGTTTCGGATGTGGTGATATATATTGCTTAATGAGGTACAGAGTGCCCTACTATAACAGTAGTAATAATAGTCTGCTTATATTGCATCACCGAGTTGACCACAGACAGTACAGTAGATTTCAGAGATTTTGATCTGGGCAAATCCTGTGTGATTATCAATGTCATTTATGACTGTCACATTTTATAATCTCTTCCTAAAGACTGATATCCATTTTCATAATGTTCTAACATTTGGGTCGGTTTAAACAGTAATAAAGATTATTAGCATTTAAATTGGTACATATATAAATAGTGAATACGATTGACAATACAAAAGCTAAGAAAATAGTAACTACATTTTTTACAAGAGTCCTGTACAGAGGCTGAGATGGTCATCACCAGTTGGCAGTAATGGTGGAAATGACACCAACCTCAGCTCTGACAGACGAAGAGGACTTGCCAAACCTTGGTCAACTGAAGGACACCAAACTTCAAGCTCCTTTTTGTCCTCCCAGACTGTGTTGGCAGCAAGACCTAAGCCCCATGTAGAGGCTTCCAGTACAACAGCCAGGGAATCATTCATTTTGCCTTTGCCTCCACCGTCACCTTCCACAAGTTCCAGTCACATGACAGAAACATTCTGCCTACACCCCCACCTCCACCTTCACCTTCATCACCTCAGTTGCTGAGCACCACAGGAAGCAGGAATCAAGATGGTATGTGGAAGCTTATCTATTTTTTTTTAGTATTCTGATATGTTAAAACCAAATCAATCCAAATGAAATATTTTATTTTCATTTTATGCATAATTATTGTACTAATATCTTAAATGTCAAAAGGATGATTTGAAACTAAGCTTACTATTTTTAAGTGTCATGGCCAGTTACCTCCACAATAAAATAATTTCACTGTCCACAGTTAAATATAATTTTATAGTTTTATGTCCTGACTTTTTGATAAATTTTTCAGTGACACACTTTGAATGACTGTTCAAACTGGTGGAAGAGCTGAAGGCAGAGGTCCAGGCTAACAGCAGGAAAATAGACCTGCTATTAATAGCCCAGGAGAGGGGAAACAACTGTAGTGCCAATGAAAAGGCAGCGTTGCCAGAGGGATTTTTCCCTGTAGCCAGCGTGAAAGATCTTGAGAGGCTTCAGGCTCTCCTGAGTAGGGAGGAGCATGTTTGGCAAGGAATGGTGAGTTTGTCTCTGCCCCTCCATTCTCTTATATATTTAATAATTAACATATAATGCTATATACAGTTTTTATTTTAAGTAGCACAGTTTCTTCCACATTCATAGTTTCATAATGACAAGAAAGCTCAGGATAGTGATCGGATTATGATTATTAAATCAGCATAGGCGCACATACTTGTAATAGATTGGTCAGTATAGTTTTAACATGTCACTCACATAGAAGAAATCATTAACCTGCTGATATTTGAAAAGGACTTCCAGTACCAGTTAAATATTTCTAAGTAATTGGGAAGTTTTGTTAGCAAAATTAGTTTTGAAGGCTTCATGTTAATATCAGAAACCTTTGTTATTTCCAGGTGGGATTTTTAGCTTCCATTGGAGGAAGAGACACAAAAGACTGTGTGCGACGAATCATGGCAACAGTGGTATCAAACCAGTTGACCAGACAATACAACTTCTTTGGCCTGAAGGGTAAAAGAAGTTTTAAAGAACTCCAGCTTCTGACCAAAATGTTAATTTTTTATACTTTGTCTTAATTCAAAACTTTGATCATTTCTAAGGACAACTTAGTAAGAAAAAATAATATTTAATAAAACATTTTAATATCATCTGAAGAGAAACATTTTTAAGCAGCCGTGGGATCAAGGTTATACCGTCGGTCGTCAAGGGCGCAAACTGTTGGGAGTTTCCTCATTTCAGCAGAGTTCTTAAAAAATTTAATTACTGCTTTCCCCACCCCCCCAAAAGATTTCCTGGGAGGGGGGGGGGACGCCAACAGCGACAAAAATTTGTCAGCTTTATCACGGTCAGTTTATCACCCCATTCAGCACATGGTTTTTTCAACTTGTCCAGTTGTCAAATGATTGAACCATTCACTTGATCTGTACTCTGCGCCATCATGGCAGAGAGAAGTGAAAACTGAAAAAAAATTTTAAAGCCCTAATGAAACTAACCTGGCAAGAACATGATGATAATGGACACATATCTACACCATCTGAAAAAATCCTAGAACTTTGGAGGGAGGGGCTTCTGCTCTCTTTGCAGATGCGTATAGTTAGTTTCATAATAAGGTTATCTCTTGATACCATTGTAAACTCATGGAGACAGATTTTGGCACGCCTGTAATAAATGCTGCTTGCAGTCTACCACAAGTGCAGTAATCTACATATTTTGAAAGATAACTTTTATGAGTGTTAAGGTGACATTTATGCATAGTTTTTTTTTTCAGTGAGGTTGACCTTAAAAGAGCTGGCTTTTCCAATTTAAATAATAAATGGCCATGCATCAAAGTAAGAATTTTTATGGGCAACTCCTACAAAACCTAAAGCAGCCTTATTGTCTTGAATATGTTATATTGCACTTGTTATATAACACCTAAGTGATGTCTTATGTTTGTTGCAGAGAGTGCCAGAAAGCTGTATCCCGACATCACTAATGCAGGGCTCCAGGACATAATTTTCCACTGGTTGACCGGAACCAGAGACAGAGATCAGGGAAAGAAACTTAGGGAGTTGGCAAGGTCTTCCAGGGCTAGTGATGGAACACAGCTGATCAGCAGTTCTGCTTAGGGATTTTCTGAGGTGTGGGGTGGACATGATTACAGGCTGGCTTAATGTGGCCCTTGTAAGTTTCCCTTTAGGAGATCTTGCAGACGACCATTGTTTTATATTTCAATCTGGTTTTTAAGCCAAAGTTTTGTACAAATTTAACTGCAATGTTGAGCGAAGTGCTGCACAGTTTTTAGCCTTTTACAAGGACTACTATAATCAAGGACGTGCACACCTGAATTTCTGACTTTGCTAGCAAAGGCCATTCATTTTCTTCTTAACCGAGACTTTTTTTTAAACAAAGGTCATCACACATGTGATCATAGGTGTTTTATTAAATGTCATAAAAGTAAATTTCGAAACAAAATGGGTATTTAATACATAAACTGTGGAATTTCCAGTGTAAGACAGGAGTTACCTCTCTTCCGTAATTTTTTCATGGAAAGAGAGGCAACTCGTGTCTTGTCTCTTATCACCAGCATGTAACAGGTGATTGCCTAAATAATAATAATATGGAAAGAGTCTCTCATGATAGTCTACTTTTAACTGTATAAAACAAAAATACCTTACCAACACAGCCGATATGAATTAATCTGACAGACGAGCTTTTTTGATTGAAGTCTGAAGAAGTACTACATTCTTTTGGTGGTCCTTTTCCAGATTGTGAAGTCCACTTAAAAGTACATTTGCCAAATGTTTAAGTAGTTTATCACATGGTGGGTCGATGTCATAAAATTGCTGCATGGTGGACAAAATCACAACAAGTCTCTGGTGACAACATGCTCGGTGCTTTGCTTTTTTGACAAAACTCAGTCCATATCTTACAAGATCATACGTACACTCATGAGGGACCTTAAGTGACCCCTGAGATATTTCCTCTATAAAATCCTTGACTTCACTTGTCACCAAAGGCTCCTCATCATCAAACTTGATCTGATGTTCACATTTACGCTCCAGCCATCCAGCCACATACGCAGCACTACTCTCTTCATTGGTGGTCAGAGTGACATTTTCTATGCTACTTTCTATAGAAGCAGCATCAACAGTGCTCACAGGGCCAAAACAGATGTGTTTCTTTTCCTCCTTTTGAAATTCCAGTGACTCAAGATATGATGCAGCATGTCTGGCTAAGCGTTTCTTACATGCTGTAAGAACATCACTAAATGTCATGAAGGCATTTGCCCCTGTGGACTGTCGATACACTGAAAATTCACCTTCAATCCTATCACTTTGAATTTCTCGCAATAAAACATAGTCAAATCCTGCCTTTGTCACTAAGTGATTACAAACAGAAACAAGCCCACGCATTGTTTGAACCAACGCCTTCTTGGTATCATGAGTGACACACTCTTGTCGACTACCACCATGACCTGAATCTGCAGCTTCAAACTGATGAAGAAACTTTGTGAGATTAGTTGATTGCTGGTCTTGCACACTTCGATGCGGATCATTCATGCGCACATCTTGTCCCTTAGCAGACACATTGACCATATTCCACCAGTCTAACACATTTTGAATGAAGCTAGCAGTTTCATGGTTCCCTTGTAACTTGAGTCCAGCCACCACTTTGTCACAGAATACTCTGAGAACATGCTGAACATTCTGAAGTTGAAGTTTAGAAGGACAGATTGCTGCTTGATTGAGAGGAGAAGTCTTTAAAATACTGTTTTTCTCAGCTTCATACAGCTTTTTCACATCTGAGAATGATCCAACAGACTGTTTGTCCAGCGTCAATCTCTGGCACTTTTCAGTAATCCAGTTGTTGCGGATACACTTCAATAGGTGCACGGTGTCGAATAAAAGATACCAGACACGCGTCTCATCCAAAGGATGGGTGGCTGTTGAAGAGCATTCAGTTGGTTGAGAGAAAAGCTTGCAGAATTGCTGATTCACTTTGTGGTTGTCAGTGATGGATCCCAAGATGATGAATCCTGCTTTCTCAACTTTGGCTGCAGCTTCTTTGGCGACATTGAACTGGTAGGCAGCTGTCAATTTGTGGACTGGTGTGACAGAAATCATGATACTGGGTCCCCTGTGTAGACATTTCATCATCACACACAACATTGATGTTGCTCTAAAATCTGGGTCATTTGCTGCCATGCCGTTCAAAACTCCTCCCGAGAAAGCAACTCTTGGGCGAATTTTTACTTCATCGACCAACAAAAACACATTCTTTTGCTGATCTTTTGGGAGTTTCTGAAAAGTTTTATCCAACAGTTCATCAATGTTGACAGATGATATTATACTTTGCAGCTTTCTCTTGCTTGGCAGCACTAAATACTCTCTTAAAAATGCATAATTACAATTAGGAAAAGATTCTACAGCAAACCAATAGTCTTTCATTGAATATTGTTTTTGACTGAGCAATTTGAGTTGATGAGTTAAAAAATCCAATTTCTTAGCCTTTTTGCTATCAAGTTCTTGATCCTGTAAAATCATCACAACTTTCTCAATAAAATCATCCAAAGGAATGGCAAAATTTAAAGCTAAACGCACAGCCTCAAAAAATTGTGAGTATGAAGCCAGTCCATTATTTGGGTTGAGAAGTTTGCTAAGTGGTACATTGATACCGTTCTTGAAAGCAGATAAAATGAGAGGCGAACACAAGGTTTGTTTGTTTTCAACAATGACAGTCAGTTTACATTCTTGATATTCCTCTGTCATGAAAACACAAACAAATTTATCTCCAGATCTAGAAATTATCAAATTATCATACTTCTTATGCAACTCTTTGTCAGGAGCAAAATCAGAAAATGAATCCTATCTTTTTTTTAGAAAATGCTTCAGTTGTTGATCTTCATGATTTGTAGAGCGAGGTGGAGGCTTTGCAGTAGGCAAGCAAGAAGAAGGAACATTAAAGATGCTAGGAGGAATCGCTGGCCGAGTAGAACCACCTGGGAGTTCGTGCGTGGGATGGCCTGCATGCTCCCCACATCCTCCCGATGTCAAGCCCATATAGGATCTCACGTAAGGCCGACCCTAATCCCATTTTCATTGCCTACGTAGGACTGATGTGAGCCACCTATGTGCGCCCGACATGGCCTGACATGTTTGCCCGACGTCGGCCCTATATGAATGTGCTATTAGGGGAAGAAGCAAGGGACTGCCAAGGCTAAGGCATACCGAGTGTAGGCAGGGTGAAGTGTAGACAGCAGGTGCAAACACGGCTGGCCCGCACAGCAGCGCTTCAGAAAGTCAGGTGACTTAGTCAGTGAGCTGTGTGCACAGGTGGCGCACTGATGGGAATATTTTTTTGTTATGTGCGGTTAGGGATCACTGACTGAGAATATAGCACTTTGGGTCATGGTACAGTATTGCAACTAGAAATAAGCTGTATATTCCAGAAATCCCAGAGTGTTTAAATGCCAAATTATTTTCAACCTACGCATGTTCATAGCAGCCGTAACTATAAATCTATCAACATAATAAGCACACATCTTATTTTTGTTAAAAAAATACAGTCCAGAAGCTATTTACCCTCTCCTGTGATGTCTGGTAGCGGAGATGCAAGGCTGTAGGTTCCCAGTCGATTGCCAGAAAGGAGCCTCCTTGTCCAGCGTCAAAACTCTCTGCATTACATTCAATCCGACAACCTCGACAAAACCTGGAAAAGTGAATGGAATCAGACACCATGATTCCGACATGAAAAATCTGCTCAAAAAACAAATGCTAAAACAGAGAACATATCAGGAACATGGTCTGGAATGTTTTCATCAAGTTTTCAAAATGATTTAAATGGTACTTTCACAAGGCAGTGTACACAACAGACCGTTCTGTAAATCCTCTTCATACAAGATGTTTTTATTTTTGCATTAAAAAACCCATATCAGTCTAAAACTAGCAGAATTCTTTAGCTGTTTCAGGGAATAACTAGCAAACCATGTGCAACGTCTACACACTAAGGATTCTGTCAACACCACCAGTCTGGCCATAACATCAATGAAGTGGCCAGATGCCACTTAGCCCTTTTGCCATTTTAATCGGTAATAAACCTTAACCTGACCCTCTTCCCAATCACTACCCATGTATCTCACCTGTACCATGGACACCTGGCACACGTGAAGCCATCTTTCTGCACAAGTTTCAGCGTGAATGGATACTCATAACCCAAGCTGTCGTCACTGCAACAGAACAGAAGAGTGCATTACAGAAGTAATGCAATCTTCGCCTATCGTCAAACTCATCTGGTGATAAGGATGGTTAAGGAGTGGTCACCGTTTGTGCAAAGCAAAAAAAGGCCATTTTGTGCAAACATTTCCATGCACTGTTCTCACATGTAACGACAAGCTGGCAAAGCCCACAAGCTCTCACTGCCTTGTCCAACTGTAGGACGTAACTTGTCAAAGCTGATTGGCTTGACAAACATGATTGGCTGAAAGAGTAGAAAGGCTGGCTAAACAGACCAGAAAATAGAACAGCCTTATTTTTGCCACATTCTTTAAGTCTTTGTGAAGGGAATGAGAAAATCTTGTGTAATGCCTGTGCACGCAAAGTTGCCGGTTCTGCTATATGTGAACAGCCCTATCAGCAATGGGCAGAATCATGGAAAGAGATGAGAAAAACCATGGTAGAAACACATTTACTGCCACAACTTACTGTTAAGTCGGAGAATTTAAAAATACTGTGTGCCTTCCACAAAGTAGTTCAAGGGAAGCAATTGTGTTTAACTCGGGCATTCGTTTGAAATCAATTTGATTCTTGTCTGCAGCGTATACGATTATTTTCACACATGCGACCTAAAACATCCGGTTAGAATGACCAGCAATAATTCAATATGGTGGCAGGGTTAAAGAACTGCACATTGCCTCACTATTGTCAAGGCAAAGGGTGGTTTTTCACCACACATACCAATCTTGTGCATGGTTCGTAGTACGCTGCTCGCTAGGGGGCAGTGGGCTGACAAGACGTGCCACCTGAATCCATACAAAGTGGTACAGGTCTTGACAGGTGGTGGTTTCATCTCTGGGAATGATTATCGGTGTCCCAAACAGACTGGGTCGTGTTTTTTGTGACGAGAGAAAGTAGACATCCATAAGAATCTGTAAAGGTGCAGAAGGTTAAAGATGTCAAAACCAAAAGGAACAGACTCTCAACTGACTTGCAATTTGCAGATAATTTTGGCAACAAATGTATTCAGATCCCATTCCCATCCCCCACAAATAAAAGGCAAGGATGCATGTGAAGTCACCTACCATTTTCCTATGCACTCCAATAAGAAAATTGTCAAAAAGTTCTAGAGATCTTGTGAGGCTGTCAGAAGTGCTGGCTATCATGCTGGGCGTCCCAGCATTTGAAGGTAACTCTTGACCTGATATCTGGGACAAAGCATCCTCAGTAACAAGCTGTAGACTGTGCTGATAAGGTAGCTGGCCAGTAGCCAGTTTGGAAGGTGATGAGCTTGTAATGCCTCCCGATAATGTCTCTGGAAAAAAAGAAATCCATTACCGAGGAAAAGAAACACTTCCAAGAGATCCTGCTGGCAAAATCACTTCACTTCAAGCTTGGGCATCATCACTTCAAACTTTGCCAATGTCACGTCAAATTTTGGCAACATCACTTCAAGGTTTGGCAATATCACTTCAAAGTTAGGGAACATCAATGCAGAAACTGGAAATAACATTTTAAAGTTCAGGAATATCAATACAAACTGGGACAACATCAGTTCAAACTTGAACAGTGTCACTTCAAACTCTCAGAACATCCCTTCAAGCAGCCATGAGAAAATCACTTCAAACTGTGACAATATCATTTCAAACATTTCAATACATATACTACTTTATACATATTAGGAATACTACTCCGAGCTCCAGAAGCATTGCTTCAAATTCTGGGAACTTTATGCTCAACATTCAAGGCAATTGTTGAAACACAGACTGACACAGAATAAGCAGACAAACAGACTTTGTTGGTGCAAGATACAAAAAAGCGGAATATTTTCATTAATTAAAGCAAATTAATTTCATCAGGGTGGTTTAAACTCTTGTCTTTAATTCATGATTTGTTCTGACCCTGAAATTTCACATTTTGACCCAGTTCACAGCTATTCTACTTTTTAAAAAAATCACCCACAAAAACAGAACTTGCTTGCAATGTTATCTCTGACAGCTACTCTACTGGAAGAAAAATCTGCCATGAAAGACAAACTCACTTGCAATTTTACCTCGCTGGATTTCATTCAGTCCAATGTTCTCTCTAGCAATGCTCTGGGAATGGTGCTCCTCTTCTAATGACAGCTGGGAAATTGCTGGCACGGCAGGCAACTCATAGGCATAAAGAGTTCCCCCAAGCAGGGTTCGAATCTTCTGCTCATCCTTGGGTAAAGTCTGTCATCAGCAAACAAACCACATCCATGGTCACAATGACAAAAAATGTATAAATGGCGGGTGTAAACTTCTGCAATCTTTCACTCATGAAGTTTAAAAAAATCCTCTACATAGATTAAAACGATGTTTATAGATGCCTCACTTAAGACCAGACACTAGACCCAATTAAGAGACTTTTTAAATATAGAAATGTGATCAAAGTTATATATATATATATCTGCAAAGGTATACCTTAAAGGTTAGCAGAAAAACTCATCTCTTATGTTTAGTCTCTCATTGGCATGGAAACCATCCAAAATGGCTACCATTGCTATTTTTAGAACACTTTTTAAAGCAATAGAACTCAGCAACCACAAGCATTACAATCACAATTTTTTTCACACATATTCTTCTATGTCTAAACTAACTTTCATCACAAGTAATTAACAAAATATGAATTCATACATTTTTAATACTAGGATTAGTTTTGTATATACACACAGCATGAAAGAGAAAAAGCACCAGTTTCAAACTTTAAATGCCCATAACTTGCCATTGAATTACTTTATCCAAAAAACTTTCTGAAAAAATATAGACAACATAACTGTAAAGAATTCTGATAAGTATCAAGAAAATCCATCTGTTAGTTTCCAAGTTCCACTCAATTGTAAGATGGAAAATGGTGAAACTGAGAAAATCGCAAATAAAGAGAACAAAATGTTCTTACCCACATCTGCTCAGCTTTAACCCACTGGATGTTTAAAAATGGTAAATTATGCGGTTACTGTTCATATTCTGTGAGTTTAATGTTAACTGAGTTACTGTTTTACAGCAAAATGTTTGCCTCAGCAGCAGGCAAATAATTATCTGTAAAATATGCATCTGTGCATATGTGTTCCAACAATAGTCTTTGTCATTGTATGCAATAAACTTTTTTCTAAATGCCATGTTGCGATCTATGAAGAATTGAGAAAACAATTTTTTCTGTTGTCTTGTCACTGTATCTTGAGGTGAATACCTGGAATTCCCATGACAATGTCAAACATTTCCAGTGTCGCCTGCGAAGCCTTCTCTTGAGGTTATACACTGTCATCCAAGTATTCCAAATGAAATGTCTTTTAGTTGAATCATCCTGACATGGCGATGTCATCTCCAATAATCTTAAGTACAATTCTGGCGTAAGAGTTTGAGCTTTGAGGAAAATCCTTGGTTTGAGCCTTTGTAGACACATACTTGCAGTCGTTCCTCAAAACAACGCACGCACAAAAAATATCCAATGAGACGGTCGATCGAGTTATCGAACAGATGTAAGGCACCACACCTGTTCTGTACCATCAGAAATGTCTGTCTTTTTTATCCTTTCTATTTTCTGTGAAAAACCCAATTTCTAATTGATTTTCTCACATTTTGAGGGAACAGTCAACAAACTGGGTTGATACCTCACTTGGACACAATATCCTTCTCTGCTTGTTTCGTGGCTCTTACAATAAGTTGCATACCTCGTAAGGCACTGAACCAGAAAATCTAATTTCCAATTGGATGATAGTTTGAAGCAGTGACATCATGCAAGCTGGTTTTCCATAAAAGGAAAAGTTCAGGTACATAGTGTGATCAATTTCAGCCAGTCTATGCTTCATATGTTAGCCCTAAGGTTTCCAGTACATTTGAATGAGATAGAATCAGATAACAAGCTATGCATTGGTACTGAACATGGTGACCTTTGTGCGTTACAAAGGCACATTGTCAGGTGGAAATGTAAGAAAGAGAAAAAGTGCAAAAAAACAACAAAAAGCAGCAATGGGTATACCACTTTATTTTTCAATATAGCCATTTTTAGAACAAAACAGTGACCGTACAGAATAATATATGGTTCAAATGTGGCAAAAACGATGTTGGCTCAAAATACATAAAATGATCCCAAATCATGGAATTGTGGGTGCAGTGTCTGGGCTTAACAGATTTCTCACCTTTACAATTGGTCCCAGAATTTCTACCAGCAGAAGTTGTTCCACAGGAATGGCAGACAATGAGGACAGCTCCCTTTTCAAGGCCTTGTACTTCTCATCCATGTTGAGCCGCAAGCCATACTTTACCGGAACTGACCCATCTAGCCTGTTGACTGTTGAAACAACGCAACGTGAAACGCTGATATTTCCCCCATCATCACATCAACCCTTTGCAATCACAAAGTCTGGATCTGAGAGGGGCTATCTAACCCTCTACTGCTTCCAGACTTCACAACAAAACTCATTATAGAAACATCCAGTGGTCGAAATTCTCTTCATTCCCTTGCTACCTGAGGTGTCCTCTCACAGCCTAGTTGGCTAGAATCTTGTGCTTCCTCATTTTCAGAACTCGGCCTCCTCAGTTTTCATTTTTTTTTATGTAAGAGCCAGACACAGAACAGGACCACATGGTTATTCCATCAACAAACAAACGGGGGGAAAAAGAGGGAGGAGGAAAGATGGAGCAAAGAACTTGAGAAGCAAGAGACCGAGAGCTTGACACTCACCCAGAATCTCTAGGTGGATGCAAGAATCCATGGGAAGAGGCAGGGACAGGTAGGAGTAGGGGTCAAATCGCACAGACACCTTGCCGCACTCCTTGCACCGCACCTGTGACTTCAACTGTCCGTGGAAGAGGTCAACAATCAAGGACTGGTTCCGCAAAAGGTGATTCTCCCATGCCTGCAACGTTCCTGACTTTGTAGCAATAAACCCAATACAGATTCTCATAGCAAACCAAAAAAAAAACCACTCTAACTGCAATAATGCTTTTCACAAGTATTTGTCTACCCCACTGTTTCTGTCAGTTTGGGGCATTTTCTTTCTCACAGTTTCGGTGTTTTGGTGGGGTTTTTTCTTTTCTCAGCACAAATTGTGCAAGCAGCAAGTGATATGGCTGTGTGAAATGACAAGGTCTCACCTCACCTTTAATAATACAAATTACCTTGATATGATCCAGAAAGGAACACCATGTTTAACTCTTAATTTTTGTGGACAAAAGACAAATGGGAGATGATTCTCACAATGATGTACAACAAATTCAAATCAAAGCACCTCTCTTGCCACTACTTCATCTGGCCGGTCATCACTGTCTTTAAGCTCAACATACGGCTTTTTGTGAACTCTGTAGACATAATAAATATTCACAACTGCATAAACTGAATATTTTCCTTGATGGCATAAAATATTCCATCTTAACCATAAATAGCCATAAAACACATATTACATAACTAAACCCTGCAATCAGACATTTTAACCTTAACTGTGGTGTTACAACTTTACCTACCATGTTACATTACCTGTGGTGTTAAATCACCTGCCATGGTACAAACTTACCTGTCGTGTTACAACTTCACCTGCCCAGTAACAAGCTTACCTGTGGTGTTACAAACTGTACTTGCCAAGTAACAAGCTTAACTGTGGTGTTACAACTTGACCTTCCATGTTACAAACTTACCTGTGGTATTACGTCACCTGCCATGTTCCAAACTTACCTGTTCAAATCCTCATGCAGTCCATCCAACAAAAAGCTCAGTAGCTCTTGCGAGTCATGCTGCTGGAAGCCGTTAAACCGAGGTGCATATTTTCCGATGGTCCACTGGAATACAAGAACACAGTGGTGGTCTCCTGAAATTCCTGTCTGTACATCTGTAGAGCTGTAGATTTTTTTTCTAACGAGATCAACTTAGATTTGTTTCAATTTTGCCATTTCTAGACTCCATCAAAGGGGTCCAGATAGTTCAGTGGTAGAGCATCGTACTCAGTTTCCAAGGTCACAGGTCTGAATCCAGCAGTACTCAAGAACTGTATCCTGGAGTTAAACATTGTGACTCCATTAGGTAATCCCCCAGGTGTGGCTTGCATGGGCTTTCTTATCTCCTGTTCGTATGTAAAAGCATACGTAAAATACATGGCAAGCGGGCCATTCCACCACCCCTATGACCAGAACAGCAGCTACGAGCGCTCACGCAAGCCACCCCAGAACATTACACTGCATCTTTTCATCGACCACCTCAATGCAGCTATCATTTCCCTATGTTCCCAGCGTAATATGGACAAAGCTGCTAACATGATGTTAAAACCCCCAAATCAATCAGTCTACATCTCATCTTTTATATTAAAACCCAAATGGCAATGACAGAGGCATATCTATCATTACTTACAGGACTATAAAGTTTCAGTTAAGTTTTTATCGGAAACGATTCGCCTATCCTGCTGACCAAAAGAATCTCCTAAAAGTAGAAAAGAGACAAATTACACCACATCCCCATGATAAGACTCTTGGTAAAGTAACGTGATGCAAGAATTCCCGCCACACAGTCTATCACTCACTCTAAGTTTGAGTGGTGCCACTGTCCGTGAAGTGCCACTCCAGAGATCCTTGACAAGCTCTCCATAGCGCTGAGCAATATGTCCTTTCATACCCAGCGGATTGTCTCTTTAGAAAGATGGAAATAAAATTTTTCACCGGAACTTGTGGTCAAGAGTTACCAGCTTTCAAACAACTTTCATTCAGTATGGTCTCATTTAGCAAAAATAGGATGAGCTACACCTGCAGGCAACATCAGACTAACTTCATAGTAATCTGTGTTATTAGAAGATGATGTATAATGATTTCAGACAAAACTCTAAAAGATATTATTAAGGATCTTCTGCCCAAGAAATCTAAAACAATAAATCTTCTAAAAATGTCATCTGGCAGCCTGGGAAAGACAAAAACAAACAAAAAACAACAACAACAACAACAACAAAGTTTCCAGACATCTGAATGGCCAGACAGACCTGTTCAGTTCAAAGAGATGAAGCCCTCCAGCAAAATACTGAGTGAGAGGCCAGGTGTTGGAAACACACTGAAGTGCTGCATTCATAAAGCAGGTGTTTCCAAGGTTGTTCAGTCCTGTTGCTCCTTTCGTAGTGGGAGCTGTAAAAAAAAAACCCAAAGCTTTAAGAAACACCTATAGACTTGACATTAATAGTTATCGAATCACACCACCCACGTAATTTTAGGTGTCATACCAATAAAAATTTCTTTTCTTCCCAAGAGGACAAATAAATCAAATCAAATCAAGCAGAATGTTTTGCCAGGTAAGTGCAGGTCACTTCTGGCCTTTGGGCAAGTAAAATTTCTGGTGATTTGTCTGACAGCAAATGAAAAACTGAGTTGACATCTGACCCGGCCCCTGAATGACTGACAATGAAAAGCTATAGGGAGCATTCAGTCCTCATATTATTTCAAGACATCATTTGAATTTTGCTCAGTCTCTCAAGGAGTTAGTTGGGAGCACACATCTCCCCTGCTTCTTCACAAAAAAAAAAAGTGAGGGGGTGGGGATAAGCTTCAGACCCCTCACAAGAATTGGTCAACCTTGTCACTAAAATGTACAAGAAGACCTAATCTTAAGATACATCTATTTCCACAATTGATAAATCTGCCGGCAAAATGTCATCATCAGGTATACTGATGTAATACTGCTAGAGACATGATCCATAAAAGTATGAAGCGATCTACAAAGCATTCATTCTCGTCGTGTGATGCAACCTTTAAGTTATATAAATGGAATCACGGCAATAATAGATAAGAACGAAAGCTCTCCCACTGAAGCTTGATGGTTACATGCACTTTACAAAGGGCAATGATCTCCCACTTTGAGAACGGGGAGAAAATCTCAGTTTAGGATGGCCTAGAGTAATCTTTGCCGACTCTAAATCCATTGGGGGAACCAAAGCGTTGACAGGTATCTGCTGGGCACATGGCCTCTGGGACGATGACCTTATCCTAGCAAAGAACAGCACTGATTGTGACACAATATGACCAAAAAATCTTGATGTGATTTAATTTGGGTTGAATCATATTTTTATATAATGCATAACAATGCCTTTGGGAGGGGGGCAGGTGGAGGGTGGGTAGTAAGCATTAACTAGAAAGCTATCCAAAGAAAGGATAACGCAAAGCTACTTACTGTCATCTTTTTTCAGCATTTTATTTTTGGCAAGTTGAGACATTTCTTCTGGCCAAGTGAGGTCTTTGTTTCGTACTAGAAGATTTTAAAAAATAGTGCGGTTTTAAAGGAATTTCCAAGAAATGAATCAGGTCCCACTTGTTTTTTTAAAAGGCAAATGACATAAATGCTTATTCACACTTCATGCTTAATACAATAATATTGCTACAGATTAGAAATTGTTACATTTACAAGCATTAATTTTGTTAGACATTTTAACACATCCTCCTCCTCAGGTTTAGCTTGGCTTGCTTTGATCAGTTTTTTTCAGCTGGTAAACTTCATAAAAACCTTTTTTATGAGTATAGTAGACAAATTAGAGTAAGATATCTGATGCAAATGTTGAAAAAATATAGGCCACATCATATGAGACTAACAAGGATCTGCGGTCGCTCATTTCATTTGAGACCTTCAGATCTTTCACAAGGAACACCCCTCACATTATTCAAAATATAAAAACAAAACAACTGATACAAAACACACCTTCTATGAGAATTTGCTGATTGTCCTCTAAACCAGCCTCTTCTACGGTAAGATTTTCATCATCAAGCTGTGTCATGGCTAGCTGCAACATCCATAATCCACCCCCAGAAATTATCTAAAATATAATCATATCTAACTTTCAAAACTTTTAAACTCCAAGTGTCAAATGAGGTGCACAGACAAATAAATGCTCACATTTTCTAATCACTTCCATACTATTCCACCACAACCACAATTTCGTGTCATCCATCCTTCGTAGTACAGCAGACTACCTCATCTTTGGAACTGATTTTCCATAGTCGGATGTCCTCTCTGCTGAAGTGAAGCTTGGAGCACAGGAAGTCATAGACCTGCTGTAGAGTGTGCTTACGACTGAAAGATGCTGTATATGCCAGGTAGCGGCGTGGAGTTGTGGGACTGTTTGCAAGGCCTGTTGGCCAAAGAAGATAGAAATCTTTTGAACAGAAAGTCAGAATGTTGGCTACCAACAAAGCTGACATTCACTTTTGTCAAAGTTTTGATTCTGAGAGAAAAAGACAAAATTTTATCAGTTCTCAAGAGTGATTTTAAAACTAAAAACAAGCAAAAGGTACTTCCATTATACAATAATTTCCTTGGTATCACTTTGTATTATTACTGTACAATATGCAGAAAACACAAACCATGCAGCAGTAAAACAGCTTAAAATCTAGTTATTTGACAAGTGGTGAGTCAGTGCAATGTCACTAGCACAGCGAACACCGGGGCTGGCCGATTCAGATCATGGCTCCCCCCCCCCTTTTTTTTTTGGTATGTGGCATCTGTTTATAGGACTGACTGCTTGCCATGATAAAGCCTAGTAACTCTGACTCAGCATAAAACACCCCTCCTCCACCAAAAAAACCCCCAAACACAAGATTTTTCGGTAAAATGAGTTTCTTCAATACTAATCAGATCCCATGACTTTAGGGAGTTTCTCTGCTACCCACTTCAGCCCATAAGGCGTTTCTCCCATACCAGTAACTGCTACAGAGGAGAACATCACCAAGCCCACAAAGGTGCTCACCCCTTGAGCCCAGCTGGGGTCACTTCCTGCTATACCACCAGCCACCCGGTCTTAGCATTCTGAATAATTGCAGTAAGGAGGAGGGAGGCAGTAACTGTCGTGGCATCTGGTAAGTATTGAAGAAACTTATTTTACCTTCGGAAAATCCTTCTTCTACTTCATTATGACCAGATACGATCTGTTTCCCAACCTGTTGGTCAGTGGTGCGTTCGTCTCTCCCTCTGTGTGTGTTCGTTGTTTTCACTAGCGTGTCTGTGTCCATCGTCCGCGCGAAGTGTGCATGAAATGTGTTCTCGCGCGTTAAAAATCCACATTTTATTTATTTATTTATTTATACCATGACTATATGGAGAACAGACATTGGGAGGTGGGGTAGCATGTGCACATGCTCACTGATGAAGGCAACCATACAAATACTTTCTGAGTTTGCTGCTGTGCATTCTCCATAGGCCAACCTGCTTCCACACTGCACTGGGCGGCCTAGTCCAGGGCCAGTGCCTGCAAGCAGGACCCTGACCTACAGCCCTCACTTAACATCCTTGTAGAGAACGGCTGCCCATCACAGACTGAGCTGGTTTTTCCCAACCCCTACCTCCTTTTAGCAAACCAGCAAGCAGAATGTTCTAGGGTGAATCCTTCTTACGTCATGAGAACAATTTCTTTTCTGGAATAAAGTGCTGCTAGGAAAGCAGTTTCTGTCTGGAAGCCACTCAGTCTATGGAGACTGACCCTCGCGACCTGAGGCTGAAGCCAGCCCAAGACTGTGAAGGTAAGAATGGGGAGAAGCCATCCAGAGAAGTAAACGCTTCAATAGGAGGGGGCCCACAGATCGATTCCCATGCTAACTTCTGGTCTAGCAGACCCAAAGAGGATTCAACAGCAGACAGCCAGACCAGTTTCTGTGCTAACTCTCAAACACCTCCTGAAGAAAGTGAAAGGGCACTTGACTACAGTCTATAATAGCCCCAACAAGGAGCTGCTGGGAATGACAATTCAGACCCACAACCTGTCTGGAGCACAGGGAAGCAGGCGAGTCTTGACTGCTTATCTATCCTTACTGACATAGCTAAAAGACAAATGGGATAGCTCTGTGGACAGAACTGCGGGCTAGTGTGTGGAAGGTTTCTGGTTCAAATTTAGGTGTGGCCAAGGATTACATCCTGGAGTTAAATGTTGTGCAAACTTTATTTGATCATCCCCTGGACATTAAACTGCCTGTCCACACTGGCTATCTTAATGCAGCTATGAGTCTGGTGGTTCTTTCAGTGCATAACTTAGTAATAGGACCCCAACACCCATAATGTGAAATCACTGAGCAGTGGAAGCACTGTCCCTCAAAGATTACCCACCTGCCCACGCCAGATAGTCTAACCACCCCTGCACCATTTTCCTCTAACCAGTGTCCTCATCCCATGGCACACAGTGTGAAGCCCTAGTTGCCGTAGAGAACAAGTACAGTCCACACAGGTAACATTCCTATACTGCTGAGCTCAGACCTCCATCAACTGGTGGCTCCCATCTGGAAGCCTGACGGAAGCTCATGAATACAAACGGGTCTAAACATCAGTCTCCACACTCACAGCAAAAGCTGAAGAACAGACAAAGAAGCATACAGTGCCAGGTGAATGGCTTTCTTGTGCATTTCAACACATGATGGCACATGTACATAGAATCAGCACGGCTGACGCATGACTTTTCATACAGCAAGTCTTTTGTGACTACAGCCAGAACTATTGGTGAGACCAACCATTAGCAGCACGTAAGTAGAAAACTAAGGTCCTGATAGTGTAACAGGAGTAGATCCTGCTGGAGTCAAGAGGTGACCGCCCTTGTGGGGCTTGGTGACGTTCTCCTCATTAACAGTCACTCCTACGGAGTAACATCCTATGGGCTGAACTGGGTAGTAGAGTAACTCTGTATGGTCATGGTATCTG
This sequence comes from Lanistes nyassanus, assembly GCA_004794575.1. Classification (NCBI taxonomy): domain Eukaryota; kingdom Metazoa; phylum Mollusca; class Gastropoda; order Architaenioglossa; family Ampullariidae; genus Lanistes; species Lanistes nyassanus. The sequence continues at coordinate 544,941 of SMGT01012684.1, forward strand.
ATTAAAATTGAAGAGGGGAACAAAAGGAAAAGCACAATAAGTACTGCTTAATGTCCACTCACAAATGAGGTGCTTATAAGGACGGTGTTGCTTGAGACAAGTTAACAAGCTCCCACATTGGGACTTCTGTCACAACACAGGCTTCAGTCCCACCCAGTCACACTATGCCGACACTCAACCAGTCCTAGTACTGTTCCCTATACTACCAGGTGTCACAGCAGGGCAGCTAATAGATTGGGAATATTTAAGTCTTAGGTATGATTCAGCTGAGACATGAACCCCTACCTCCTGCCTTGCTGGACCACCGAGGCAACCAAGCATATATGGTAAGGCATCACATGAACATTAAAGGAGATCATCTTAGACTTTACAGTTGGAAGCCTTTAAAATGTAACAAGGTTATGCATTTTAAAACTTGAATTTATTCAACTATAAATGAAGTCATTAACAAAGGCAAAGCCAGAAGGAAGCTAATAAGGTTAGGAATGGGGTTTTTAAAAGTTGCTTCTAATCTCATATTTTTAACATCTAATCAAAAGCAACAACAATTCTACTTACTCCACGCCATACCTCCTATGCCAGCCATCATGCCAGAGATAGAAGTAGAAGGCTGTGGTCGTTGGCTAACCACCTGGTGTCGCAAAAGACGTACAGCGATTGGATACAGCTCCAGACTGGGTGCGTCATCATCCTTATGTCTCTGTATAACCTGAAAGACACAGGCATGCACTTATGCATTTATGCTCAAAACCCCACAAGCGGCAAAAAGGTTTCTGTTATTTGCTTTCAGAATTTAACAGTTCCATCCACACAGTCTGGAGTTGAATTTTAACAGGGATTTCTATTTCAAATGGTGTTGAAACTGCTCCTCATGCTCTCAAGATGCTCTCTCAACATTTCCAAAACTTTGGTAGACATTTCTTTCCTGTCTTTGCCCCTAACTGTGAAACATTCTTCCACCTTTTCTCTGCTACTCTCAGTCATTCTCTGTATTCAGAAAGGACCTAAAAGTCCACCTCTTCTCACAGTATCTACTGACTGTCATTCTCTGTGTTCAGAAAGGACCTAAAAGTCCACCTCTTCTCACAGTATCTACTGACTGAAAGAACAGTTCACCAGTACTGAAGCACTGTCAGGCTGCCGTGCCGCCACTCCTCTCCACTGTTATGTTTGATTTCTTCCGGTGTGATGTTTCAATGACATTACTATTTTTCTTACAGAAATTGTATGTATGCCCGTTTTTCTGTGCTAAAATGTTTTTGTCCATTTATGTTTGTGATTTTTGAGTATGAAGCTTTAACTTGACTGTGTATCTATATTTTCTTTTATATTTATGGTTCTGCAAGTTCCCACTCCCATCTCACATTTATTTGTATTAAGAGCTATTTATGTACCTAGGATGACTTGCACGAGAGTTATTTCCTGTTCATAAAGTTGTACATAAAATCCACAGGGCAAATGGGTCTTATGACTGCTCTTATGACCGGAAGACCAGCTACGAGTGCTCATGAAACCCAGCCATGGGGAATGAATGCACGTGTTATTAAGCCCTTCAAGCAAACTTCAAGTTTGGTTGTGTGGTGTATAAAATAAATGATTAATATTTGATAACATACTAAGTTTAAAAAAAAACAAACAAATAGACCAAGAGACTTACAGTTCTAGGAATGGCAGGAGAACCTCCATACCAGCTGGCAAGCGCTCGCCAGATGGCCTCCGGCACAATCTCAAAATCCTTTCCCCTTACCAGCATGATGTCCCTTCTCAGCCTACCACCCTCGTTTGTTAGAGTTGAGAACTGGGAAATGGAGCCATACAACATGGTCAGATGCTTTGGTGACAAAGACACACTCAAGGAAATGCATGGGTCACGCAAAAATAGCATGCTAAAGGTTAGAGCAATGGCAGGAGTTCATTGTAAAACTACTCCAGGCATGTTATGCAGATCTGTATACGGATACACAGAATTTGAGTCTTAAGCTCACACATGCTTGTTTTCTCTCTTGTTCTGTCATGCACTTCTGTGTGTGTGTGCGGATGTCTTCTCTCTCTCTCTCTCTCTTACACACACACCTTTTAACACATCCATGCATGCATGTGTGCACACACACAAAACGCAACACTACTGTTGTCCTGCATCTGTTTGAAATGCATCAGACACACCTTGTTTGGAGAGGAGGCTAACAAAGGCGTGTTATCAATAGCTGGCGGCCGCTGTGGCGAAGAAACTGACATAGCCTTGCGTTTCATTTTAGGTGAGGTGCTTGGGCTGTGTGGCTGGCTGCCCAGTTCTGGAGGATTCAAACCATGCTTGCGGACGGGACGAGCAGAGGCGGCTGTTCCTCCTCCTATACTGGTGCTGCTGTTGTCGTTGCTGCCAGCTTTGTCAGATGCTTTCATGCCAATGACTGCCACACTTTCATCCTCCCATGCAAGAGTCCATCCACTGGGGACCTTGCCCTTGGGAAGTCGGTGTTTGGGAGTGGAATACGATCCATCCATCTGCAAAATAAATTGTACAAGTCTGGTGATTCTGAAACACTTGGGAAAAAACCATATGAAGAAAATGATTTTCTCAAATGCTTTAGACAGTTTGAACTTCTTTCAAAGTCTGGGTGCTACTGACCCATTAAATTATTTACTGTGGACAACAAGGAACAAGAAGCCTCAATAACATGCTAGCAAAGAAATCCCTGCACTGAATCCGAACAGTAAATAAAAAATTGTGCACCACAAAGATTGTTACTGCCAGTCAGATTCAGCAAAGACTGCACCTAACATCCTATCTCAAGGAAAACTAACAACAAAAGCAACTCATTTCATCAAAGTTAAGAACACTTTAACAACACATAATTCATAAGGCAAGATATTGTTTTACATTCTGTCCTTCATAATTATTGTCTTCCCAGTTGACAACTCTGTTTGACTGCAACATCAAAGAATCTGCTTTTTAAAACTCCTTTAATATGTGCAGTTGTGACTTAATCTGATCTACTATTAAACTACATGAAAACAAATATGACAGTTATAAAAGGAGATTCTTTTAATCTTGTAGCCACCAGAAAGTAAGCCCCACCGTGCCCAAATCAAGCCATGGATCAAGACAACAAAAAGACAATTTACTATTATGAAATTTAAATCTGAAGAGAAAAAATGCTGACCTGCACGTTAACATACTCCAGCCAGGCATTAAACCACTGCATGCTGATGAGGTACCACACCTGGCCTACCTGCAGTGGATGTCGAGACTCTCTCTCAAGCCAGTTTCTGCAGTGAGAAATGTGAAAATATTGGTGCCAAAAATAAAATCCTGGACTTGTAGGATTTTTTTTTGGGGGGGGGGGGAACTCTCTTTTTTCTCACCCCCACATATCTATACACAGGCAAAGTCAAGATCAGTTCAGGAAACAAACTGAATGATGTTATTCTGTATCACCTGATAACACTCTCAGCATCCCCTCACCTACACACAAAAGCCCCACCCAGTGATCCAAACCCAGCCCCACCCACCAACCAACCCAAATCAGTACATGAACATTACACCGAAATGAGATGTTGCTAGATGAAATCAAATCCCCCCCCCCAAAAAAAAAAACAGCTTGGAATTGCTCAAGACAAACAAATCTGCAGCACCAAAACGGAAGACCATCATGCAGATGGCCTAGCGATCTCAGCTCAAAATATAATACATTATAATAATTCAAAAATTACAACCGCAATGTGGTAATTGGATTTTGTTTATCCTTTAGTATGGTGTGCTAAATAGAGTAAATGCCATTTCTCACGTTCCAGCATGACATTTCTTGTACAAACTGTATCTGTATTTTGTGGCATGATGGGGGTGGAGCAACAGGTGATATCTAGGAGATTTATGCTGCCCATTAAAGAAGGTGAGAAGTTGTAAAAAAAAAATACAACAGTGTTTACTCTTTTTGTGTTCTACTTATCTAGCCTAAAATAACATAAAAAATCTTAACTACCTGTAGTTGTTATCCATAAAAAATTCAAGTAAAAGGAAAGGAGAAAATCAGAATACCAAAAAATAATGCTAGAATAAAATGCTTATTTCCAAACTGTGGGACACCTGTTTCCACCAAACCAGAGAAAGAAACATTGTCTTGTCTGCATGATTTAACTGGTATCAAATTCATGTTATCAAGGGAAAACTTCTTGTCAGTAGAAAAGCCCCACATGTTTTAATATCTTTTCTGTTTTTTTATTCTGAGTCAGAAAAATTACTTGCATATTATACTTTAATTTCAAAACAACTTGCAAAATTAGCAATGCTGCAATTCTAGGCTGGTTCAGTATTCCGACAAGAACAGATATCAGTTCATTGTCGACTTTTTTGTCCAGACAATTGCAGAACTAGTTTATAGGTTTGCATCTCGAGACTGACCTACTTTCCTGCAATAAAGTGGGCAAGAAACTGTAAATGTCAGTGACATAAAGTAATCACTGCAGCCTGTCGATTTGTCAGCGGCAATTCCAAGCCCTGAAATACTAAGTGCCAGAACTTACTGGATAATCTTGCCCTCCTCTTCTCGGTTTTGTGGCTTTAGTCCTAACACAATGTGGCAAACCTGAACAATATATTACAGTTCCTTTTAATTCTAACTGGAAAAGAATTCTCAAAAAATAAACGACACAACTCCTGAATTCTTTCAGAAACAAAAAATGTATATAAACCCCTTTAAGCTTGCAAATTCTGCCCTGAATTTGGGTAGGCAGTGACATGCAACAAACAACTTTCACTTTTAATAATGACACATAATTCTCTTGCATAATGGGCTGCTCTGTTAGGTTCAGGGTGATATCTCTGCCATCCAGCCACCAGGTGGCACATGTGCTGAAGGCATTGCAACTGACATCTTGCTCTGTTGACACTGCTAACTACGAAAAGTTCTTTCGGTAATTTGTTTCTTACAACTTCGAACCTTCATGAAATGGTGGTAAACTATGGAAGCAGGACCACAGACATGTCAAAAGCTAAATTTCTACAACTGAATGGAAAGGTGTCATGGTGAAGAGAAGAACTGATAGAAAGGCAAGTCAAAATCTATTCTAGACTGCAACAGTCACAGTATAGTAGACGTTTGGCCCTACTATAATACTAATACCACAAATAGGTGATTATCTGTGCTAATATTAATACATTACTGCTTTAGTGCTTGATTCGCTTAGAATTTGTAGAAGTAAAATACATAAACATAATATGCAGTGTTACTGGGTTATATATAATAAGATGACTTATTGCAGTGTTGATCTATTTAGGCTTCGCATTGTTATGCCTTTGAGTGATTTTGCCACCTGGTAGTTGGGTCAAGGGCAAGAACAGCCCATTCTGCATTACTGCATGAACCAAGCAACAGTGAGAGAATGTGTGTGTGTGTGTAAGATAAGCTGTGGTCAAGTTTGAAATAAAGTTACAACAAAACTCACCTGACTCAGAAGGCTGAGAAAATCGTCAGTAAGGTTATTATTTACTGTCCACATCAGGTAATCTTCAAGGGATATGGCTTCACACTGTACAACAGGGAAGTTATGACAGATAAAGAAAATAACTACCAATAAATAATTCTGTTTTAAGAGAAGAGGAGCAATGACACTACTTCTTTAATCTGCCATTCTCTATCTGAACATGACCAAACAATCCCAATAGCCTTGGACTCTTCTTAGTTATCAAAAGGAAAATCTTCAGCAGGTTGTGAAATGAATGAGACCTCAAGGATGCAAAATGTTTTCTGACATACCTTGCTTGTGTCATAGCATGAGAGTATCTCATGGGCAACAGTGGCCAAGTCCAGCACCGGAAAGCCCTGGTTTGCCTGTCATCCCAGGGAGACACACTTCAAAAGGGGCTTAGAGTGTATCCAAAGTTCTTACTCCTTCGTATTTTTTTCACAAGCAAAGCAACAATCTCAGGCTTCTCATTCATCCAGAAACACTACTCCATCCACCAAAATGTATCAATGAATGTTTATCAGACACTTCCCTAAAGCTGATCCACAGCTGATTAAAACATTCCCTCAGGTTCCCATAGTATGGCTCAATATCTATCTTTGCTTTTTGCTTTCTCAACACCTACCAGAGCTTGTGGTGAATTGTACTCATTCCGAACGATGTACAGCGAATCCAACATCTCCATCAGTTCTTGTTTGTTGAGTTGACCATCATGGTCCTTGTCAAACACCTTAAAACAGACTGTAACACAAGATCTATGACCTTACATAGAGCCTATGGCCTCACAGAGGATCTATGACCTTACAAGTGGACTGTGAGGGAAAAACTCTCTTCACATATGAAATCCAAGGAGTCCTTACTCTGCAGTACACTGGAGATACTAAAAAAAAAAACCTAACAGGAAAGCATAAGTCTCTGACCGGTTTACATCTTTTTGCCTTGAAATCATCCTACTTATCACCTTCTGCATCAAAACGTCGTGATCCCAAAAGAAAGCACTCATTCTCAAAGTATATGATGGAGACTTTACAAATTAAATCTGAGTCCACTAGTAGCTACATGTGCCAACAGTGAAACAAAAGGCTGGTGATTTTACATTTTTGTCTCTCCGTGTCTGGACCCCGGCAACAGGCAGAAATCCCACACGCCATCTCCTTGAAATCAATGTGGTTGTCACGGTTCTCATCGAAGGCTAGAAACAGGGCTACAACCCCACAAGGCAAACGATGTGAATAAACATATGAAACTATGTAAACACATATCTGTTACCTACACATCAGCACATCATAGCTGCATCCACAGCAAAGAGTCCCTACACCTCAATACCACGTGCACTCATTGTTGCTAAATTGGCAAGAGCCCACTATTGCTCTATCTTTCAGGATACCGTTATTATTTTTTCCACATAACAATGCATTATATCTAAACCTCATGATGCCTCAATCTTTACTGCAAAACTTGGTATCACACCTATCTTCCATGCACCTTTCTTAAAGATTCTACAAACAAAGAAATGCCTGTCATCACAAAAAAGAACTTGGCGCAGCCTTACCATCACAAAGCGACTCAGGGACTGGGGGACAGACATGCTGCCTAAAGAGGTCAAGGTCAAACCGGCCTGTCTTGGACTGAGCTTTGATGAGCCAATATCTTTTCTCCAGTTCAATGATGTCAGTTTCTTCCACTGAATTTCATCACAGAGGAACAGAAACAGGATGTCAATAAAACAAGATGCTGGAAAGCCATTTATTTTAATCAACGAGCTGTAACTTTCATGTCTTAAGTTGTTCTCTAGCATATTTCACTATATAATACTTTTCATCATGGTAACAATAAAATTAGTGGTAGAAAATACAAACATTTGTCCTGCAGTTAATAAAAAGTTCCTGACATAAGAAATCAGTTTAACTAGCCTTGACTCAATTACTATCATAAATATTTTAGAAACATATGCAGCTTACAGTGAGTGACACCTGCCAAGGTCTGATAAAAGGTAGGAGTCTCCATCTCATTTGAAAGAGAAATAGGACTGGTTTCTGTCAACAGCCATCTAGACACGATAGTGGCATCGGGATGTTCACGTATCCAGGCATAAAACTGCTCGTAGCTAACCTGGTCCGACTGTTGAGAAGGAGAACATAAGAATGAGGCAGCCAGGGTTTTTTTCCCCTAAATGAATGACATGATGTTACTGTTGTAGGTTTGAACCCACATGCACTCTGCATAACTTGTGGAATTAACCTAAATAACAATTGCTTCTATAGCTATTATGATGGCATTAGGTATATGTACAGACTAAACCATAACAGCACTTGGTTTATGTACATGTTGTAAAGTCTTTTTTCTGTTTATTCTGTCATATTCCATCCCATCATCTCCCAAGATCAGTTATGGGGTTATGCTAAACAAATATCAAATATTGTCATTGTCACTGTCTTCCTTCCCATCGTGTACCCATGCATCCGCATGCACACAATCAGGTATTCGGGCACAGGCATGCACACACACACAAGGCCAGCAGAAGAAAGGGAGAGAAAAAGAGACAGGTGCTACCAAAGAAAACCAAAGGCACAAAAAAAATCAATTTGAATATCACAGCATCACTAAAATCACTCATGCAGTTTCAGTACTCATTAAAAGTTTTATTAGTGATCATCCACCTACCTCTCTGAAGAGAGTGGAAAGGGCAGGTGATACATGACCTTCTGTTTCCAACACTTTACGGTCCATCTCATCCTTCTGGACATAACTATAGCTTTCATCCGCATACATGCCAAAAATCACTGTAAAAATGAAAAGTTGTTCATTATGTGAAGCACACCATTGGGCTTAGATTTCATTAGGACATGAATGTGTGTGATGACACAAGAACTGTTTTCAATATGCCTAGTAACATCAGCAAAACATGGCTGTCTTTACTGTACTTTACACTTTACCTGACAGTGGGGAAATTTCTAACACTCTGGAAAGTGAGCATCAAAGCAGACAAGACTCCAGACACAATAACAGAGAAATTCCCATATTTTCTGTACTGGGGCACACTGGAGAGATGTCTACAGACGAGATGTGGAGGATCTTTGTTGCTGCCCTACATGCTAGAGCAGTGGAGGGAAGTCAAATTTCTGTATAATAGTTTAATATGAGACAGACTCCAACTACACCCTAATCCTGAACTCAGCACACTTCATTCCTGCCAAAACATTCTCTTTACTCTAGCAAACACGACAGAATGCAAAACTAATCAATCACCACGAATACAGAGATCCATCGGTTGGAAACCATATTCTTACGTTTTATCCGTTCCTCCCTGGTTCCTTTGGTCAGCACCACCAGTCCACACAGCAAGTCTTTGAAGGAAAGTCCCTTGGGGATCCCCCCAAATCCTTTGTATATTAGCTGAAAGGAAACAAGATGCAAACATTTATTTTCTGTGACAGCAGGTGGGGTATTACATCACAGTTGAAACCAAGCTTCTGTAAAGTCAAATACATTCACCTCATCAGCTTTGTTAATTACCTGGGCAGCAAAGTAATCTACTTTTCCTCTTCTGGGATGCCTGGAAGCAAGCAAATGGCACTGGCCTTTGCCTCACAAATGTCTTTTTCTCTTGCCTTAAACTAAACATTGTCCATAGTTCATTGCCACACTTCTGATGGCTTCTGTCCATAAGAAGAGAAGGTTATTTTATTTTGGTTGCCAAGATACACCAGGTCACTTGCTGATTTTCATGACTGAACAAAAAGCTAGACAACTTTACATTCTGACTACAAAAGGCCCATGTCACAATAACTTGGTATGAGGACCACCAATCGCTGAATCATTTAGCGTTTGGGAGGTTTTTGGAAACAGAAACCATCCATTTTTTTAAACAGAAATTAGAACGACAATCATACCAAGGCCAGCTTCGGAGGCACTCCATCCCACAGGACATCCCTGACAAAGAGATTCTCTGTCATGCATCCATTTAGGGTTGATGATCGTTTGAAGGCCTCTTTTAGTCTTTTTAGTTCTGCTTCTGTAACTATTTAAAGAAAGATTCATAAAATTACTTTCTCACTGTGCCCAAAAAGTGTCCAGCAGGCCCAAACCCTTTACAAGATTACAAAAGACCAAAACCATTTATAAACTATTTTATCACCATTTATGACAAAAAAATCATGTTCCCAAACATTAATGTATAACTCAGTTCCATTTGTGAGAAATGCATCATCAAATATCAGCACTTGCACCTGCTCAGAAAAAGCAATCAAATTCCCAGGCACATCTGAGGACAGTTCATGACATCAATTCTGTGTAACAACTATGGCTTCCACTAGAGCTAAACATGCACACCACCTGAGAATCAAAAACTACATCTGTCATTATTCAGTAGCAAATTCAAGTATGATACTGAATGTAGGTGCTGAATGTGGAGAAAAGGCAGACAATGGCTGAATACATCCAGATCCGTGTGAGCCATATGCTGTAGAGAAAGATGACACAACAGAAATGGGCAATAATCACTGCCACAAATAAGTGGAAAAAGAGAACTGCATTGCTTCAGATGACTGGTAAGTGAAATTTTTTCACCTATTTTTTAACTGCCAATTCCACTTCCTACCTGATTTTAGTGCACTTGCATTTGTGATCTTTTAGGTTACGATTGTTTAGGTCTGTCCCTAACTGTCTTGAACGTCTTTGGGTTTGTAGTCCTACTGTAAGTTGGCTGAACTTTCATAGGGTCAAAAAACTTGCCTATAAAAGGGGAGATCATAATCAACTTACCCAATGTTCCAATATGGTTAGTTCAATCCCAGCATATAGGCATAAATTATTTAAGCAGAAAGAATGCTGATGAATTGACCTTTAAAAGAAATAATGAGACTGAAATAATTTATGCCTGTATTTTCAAATTTAGTCCAATTGTTCCCCTGACAAACAGGCAAGATTTGCAACATAAGGGAAACTTGTAACTGCCTCCTGAGTGGAAGGCACCTTTTCTGCCAGGTAATAATCTCGAGTGAAATGTTTTTGGCACATTCAAAAGTTTGCTCCTGGAGGGATGAAATCTGCACAACAGGTAGTTAAAAATTTCATTCAAGCATTACATTCTCTTAGATCATTTGGAAACTAAAAGGAATACAAACCAGCATTATTTGCATTAATCACATAGTATAACTGAATTAAGTTCTGTTTCTTTTTTTGCCTTTCCAGCTGCTCAAAGCGTGTGATCAGCGTTTTCTAATTTGGCCATTGTTCACAAGCAAAAAGGTCTTGATCTCAGACAGGTCCCACCCCCCACCCCTCCCCCCAATATATATATATAAAGAGAAAAGAAACAGGTGACTGTGGCTTGGGGTAATAAAGGTACAACAAGGAGAACTTGGCTAAATACCATGTAACTTAATTTCTCAACAAACTGATCACAGCACCTATTTTATTTTACTAATTTGACCAGGTGCCTTGATGTTAGTTTCATGTTTGACTCTTGTGCAAGTTGTAGTTTTTAAAACAATGTCACTGCTATCTCCCACACAATAGTAACAGCATTCATCTTCACACTTTATACACAACCAGATTCACCTCAGAAAGTTCAACAGCACTAACATAAATGTGGGGGTGGGGGATACAGCATGTCCCTGGACCTTTATTAGGTTGTATAGGAGCAAGGGTATATGAGACCCCCACCTATATTTCCCTGCCCATCTTCTCTCCTTAACTGCGTTACATTCCCTAATTCATGGGTTAGGTACCCATTCAAAGCTGAGTGAAGTGGAGGAAGTGCACTGCGGTGCACAGATTTCACACTAGCCTGTAGCCACCGCTTTGTGTTCAGAGGCCAACACTGTAACCACTCAGGCATCTGCTTCCATGGTGCCAACTCCCCTGCTAAATAAGCAGTTCTTTTAAATACTTTGGACTTCTTCAATCTATGCAATGTGGGCTTGAGTATTAAAACTATAAACAGGCACTAGAAAGTACCATAAATTAAAAACTCACAATATCTTTGCTGTAGAAGAAAGCCTGAAGATCTACAAGTGAACTAAACATAAAAATATCTTTTCCATTAAAGCACAAGTCAACAAACAAGTCACTCAGTCTTAGTTTTAGGGACAGGATGCAGTCTGCAACAATATCTAAATAAAAGGTTTTACAGTAAAAGCACCCTCCTCACTCACACTCCTCATACTCTCTCTCTCTCACACACACACAAACACACACACACACACACACTGGTAAAAGAGCAGCAATTGCTCCTGCACCCTAACCTTGTGCCAGTCTGGGTTTTGAGGCAATGTGTTATAAGCAATGCTAGAGAAAGAGCACTGAGCTGACATAGTTTATAAGACATGTTTGACACAAGAAGGAAGCTAGTGCCATGACTGTGAGACCCTGTGAACAAACTGATTTGCTACTGACATCTGTTGATAAATAAAATGCCCCTCACTAAATGACAATGGTGTATTCTAAGTGCAGCAGCTTCCATTGTATGATTCCCTGTGGATGGCCGTCAAATATGCCGATACAGCCAACTCTGCATCTCAGAGACATTCTCAGAGACAAGTTTTTCCAGCTCCCCTCTGAACAAAACTAATGCTGCAGTAGGAATATTGATATCAACAACTTCTTCCATAATAAAGCACAGCTTATTCTTCTTGACTGATGCTAACCATAATCAGCATGACGAATTTTAATTTCTTTCAATCTATATTTTGGTCTTACCAACACCTTTGGTTTGGAATAATCTGGACACATTTAGGAATATTTATCAGTATTTTACTTGTTCAAATCACTTTTTTTACAACATGAACATTTCAAAAAATGAAAACTAGCATTTTTGTTCAAAACTCTGACTGGGTCCATGGCTAGATCAATGGTAATGAGGAAAGGACCATCCTACAAATCGCACTGCAAATGGAAACAGAAAAAATTTAGCCCCCTTATTCAAGATTGAAATTTGTACCACTAATGATTAATCTTTGAACCAAAGCACTGGACAACTATATATAAATAAAGTTTATATGTCAGAATGACAATCTAATGTCTTTATTCATTTTCCAGGATAAAGTTTAACAGTGCAGCACACCAGTTTTTTTAAAATAATGTTTCTTTAAAGAAAATATGATAACCATCAGATAAAAGGAACTCTGAAGCACACTCAATCAAAATAAATATTTTTTAAGGCACAATATCCACTGTCTTCATGCTATTTCTGTTTAGAACTAGAGGCATATATAATACATCACTCACTGATTCAAAACTAAATATGAACTTGTTGCACACATGGCCTGTGCATACTCAACAATAAGGTGACCCACATGTGTCACAACCCAAAAGCTGTCTTTGCTTATCAGATACTTGTGCCAGTTATGCTCACTGTTGTAGTAGCTGTTCTGACTTCTCATCACCATAGCCCTCACAGTGTCACATGCGTACATGGTTACGTACATAAAATAGTCTATTCAGCTGGCAACATTATCATAGAAAGTTCTCACATATTTTAAGCTCAGTACAACTTATCAACCACTGGAATCACTGGAATAACAAAAGTTTGTATGCCATTCCATTCTTTAAAAAAAAGCAATCCATGCTCACGCGGTATCACACAGCAGGGGTGGGCTGGGAAGGTTTTCAAGAATATACCAGTTTAGTAATCACACAAGAAACTTAAACCTAGATGACATGAAGAGATGTGTAAAGTGTATACTAGGTTTTTAAAGACTTAATGATATATCTGTCACAAGGTTACAGTGCTACAATTTTTTTTTAAACTTGCATTCTGTTGGAAAATTGTAGGTTTTGAAAACCTTTATATGGACTGGCCTTGAACCTTTGTCACTACACTATGGAAAAGACTGACAGTTATTAAAGATCATCATCACTTAACTCAGTTCCTTCCCCAATTTAGCGACCTGTAGCTATGCACAGAGGATTTGTGGGTGTGCATGTGCACACATTAAAAAAAATCTGTACACAACCTTACAACTAACTTAACACAGTTGACACCAGCAGCACACAATGTGTATAGCATTGGTGCAGTGTGAAATCATATACTAAGGTGGTATGCTGTGGTGTGAAATGAAAGTGACCACCATTTAGAGAAGTAAAAAACCTGAAAATTATAAACCACCTTAATGCTGATTTGTTGAAAGTATCTCTACGATTGCTTCAAGCTTTGATAAATGTAATGCTGAACTATGCATGAAACAGTCATAATGTATTATTTCCTGATACTGTAGTGGTATGTTACTAAGTGTTGCTGCCTCTATAAATGCTCTTTCTGTGGTATTACACAAACTTAACAAAGCTAATAGCTATTCCATGTATATAGGTGTGCGTCAAACGGCCCGCTAATTCTTTTAGCCTCTATGTCTCTACACAAAATTCACTCTAGGCACTGTTTAAACTAATTATACGCTGCACCATGCATTGCGAAATGTCAGCACATAGTTTACTAGTCAGTGTATCATGACTCTCCCTTTTTTTAAAAATTGTGGAAACTGACGATGCCTTTGAAATAAATGTGATACTTTGATATAAATTGAAGTGCTATATATTTAATCCACAAACTAATGATTATATTTATCGTGCTATTTAAAACAGATCATAATGATGGTCATTGGATGGAATAAAACCACGTTACGGCTATTAGCTCATATGCTGATGGGTCATTTGGCCCGAGTTAACGATTATTGAAACTGATGACAACGAACAGCGTTCCCTACCAACGCAACAGATGAACGTAAATTTTGATACCTCTCTTTGATGCATCTTCGTATGTTATAAATGCTAATTTTGAATCCTTTCCGCCCATGGCTAGCGCTGGATAGGAGCGTTTTACGTGCAGGGTCGAAGACTTTTCATGACAGACGATAGCGTATTTGCGTTTCCGTGTCAGCCATGCCAGATCACGCGACGGTTAATCTTCAGTTCGAGATTTTATGAGTTGTTTCCCTTGCGTAACGCAGAAACGGTACAGGTTCAGGTTCCGCCGTTGTTGAAAAAGGAGACTAAATTTGAACATAATATCAAACACAAATAAAATACTTATTCCTAAATAATAATTCAAGTTTTCTAGGTAGTGTGTTGCTTTATCTGATCTAACTTTTGCAAGTCGATCACTGTTGTGGTTGTTGTTGTTGGTTTGGGAGGGAAAGTGCTTCCACCTCGCGATGATTTCGCACTGAAGGGGAGGGGAAATAGGTGAGGGGAAAGGGAAGGGGTCTGCGGTTTGGTGTCCTGGACTGGTGGAGGCTATGTGTGGTCCCGCTGGCTGGCCTTTCTCCTGGTGCACTGATGATGACTTGAGTAGCTGGAATGGTGGAGTTTTCGCTGGTCAGACCTACCGCCACTGCATTCCTACATTCTTTTATCTCTACCGCTAAGGTGCTTTGTATAGTATTAGTTTACTTTGATGTAGTCTGTTTTAAGTTTTAGTGTTTTACTGGTATCCTCTGTACTATAGCTTATTTGCGGTTTTAGCTGGTTAATTCCCATTTTGATTTTTGATTTTTTTGTTGTTTAGATATATCTAACATCTGGGTTGTTGTGGGCATTAACTACCTGGATTGTCAGTTCCATTATGTGTTGTCTTATATTTTTGGAGGGCTAAGAGAAGATTTTAGGTTTACTACTAGATTAAGATTTTGCATAGCATTTTTTAGCTCTTCTCTTTCCTGCCTGTTTAGGCTACATTCTAGCAGGACATGTGGTGTACTAAGTCTGTCCCCACAACTACAGGTTACTGGGTCTTTACGGTTAAGGCGGTATTCTCCATTTAGTCTCATTCTGGCTATCCTACTTTGGTTGGATCTGTTGGAATGGAACAATACTAGTTCGTTACCTGGTAGTTCTTCTAATTCTCTCCTGGTGCCTTTGGCTTCCTTTTTATACTTCTCTTCCCACTGTATTTTAGTTGCTGATGGTTTAAGGGCTATTTTTCTCTCCTCTGCTGAAACGGGTACGTTTATTTGGATGACGTTAGTGGTTGGGTTGTCTTTTATTTTATTTTAGCTAGCCGATCTGCTTCCTCGTTTCCTTTTATTCCTACGTGCGATGGCACCCAGATAAAGTTGATTTGGATTCCTATATTATGGGGTCTATTTAACAAGATTAGAATTTCATACATTATATCCATTCTTTGGGAAGACTGGTTTTGAAGAGCCTGAAGTGCTGACAGGGAGTCAGAGACAACTAGGAAGGATTTTTCTGCTGTAGCTTTTCTAGTTTGTAGTACTATCAACCTTAGGGCAGTGCGTATTGCTATGATCTCTCATCATCTCTGCTGTAAATATTGATGTGTGGTTTGGTAGCTCAGCTGCGATATTGGTGATCTTTGGTGCTTAGACTCCTATTCCTGTTAAGTGGAATGTTGGGTCGTGTGACCCATCTGTATATATCTGGGAGTGGTCTTTGTAGGTAGTGTTAAGTTTTTGCCTGAATTTAGTTAGTATTTTGATAAGCTGCATGGAATGTCTGTGCTAATGCTCATTGCAGTGGCGACATTCTTCGCCTCACAAAGAACCCTTGGCCAATCATTTCGAAGATTTTGAAGTTCAGCAAGCAGACAACCAATGTTTGCTATTTCAATCTCAATGGTGGCACTCCGAGCTTGGAGAATCTTGTTACAAGCGTCAATCAACAAAAGAATATTTGTCCAAATAACTGACATAAGGACACAAGTAAATGACTTCAGATATCTCAAAGCACCACTTACTTCATTCTTCTTCTTTTCGTTGGCAACTGAATCTTTGATCTCGTTCAAAGCTTCAATTATTCCAGGCAGTTTTGAAGAAAATGGACGAACGCTGTCTATTCTGTCTGACCATCTGGTATCCGATAACCCATGTAAAGAACACCCAATCTTACTCTGCAGAACTGCCCAACGTGCGGGACTTGAAGAAAACAAACAGTAAACACTTTGCACCATGCCAAAAAACGTAACGGCTTCTGTACAACAGCTTGCGGAATTCTGGCCAACCAAATTCAGTGAATGACAAGCACAAGGTGAAAATATTGCGAGATCATTTTTTGCAAGAATTCGACTCTGAACACCCTTGTGGTGGCCTGCCATGTTTGAGCCATTGTCGTAACTTTGAGCTCGACAGTCGCTGAGTGGGATTCCAAACGACTCCAAGGTTTTCAAAATGAGGTCTTCCAAGTCTTCTCCATTTTTTTTCGAATAATTAAAGAAACCTAAAAAACTTTCTTGAATGGTGTATGGTTCACTACATGTACCACTTTCTTCAACAAAACGCACAATGAGGGTCACCTGCTCACTGTGGCTGACATCTGGCGTTGCATCAACCATAATCGCGTAGTACTTAGCAGCGGACCTGAGCTCTAGTATGTGTTTCAGAACACGCCTTGAGCAAATTGTAATAAATTCATTTTGCGACGTTCCTGACAAATAGTGAGCGTGCAACCTTTCTTCTGAGCCTCCTCGACTTTAAGCAAATGTTCCTTTATAATCGGATCGTAGTGCGACAACAGTTCTAAAAGTCCCCAAAAGTTTCCGTTCTGAGGGTTACCAACACTCTGTGTTTTCCCCCGAAATGCCAGATTTCGTTCGCTCAGGAAAAGAATAACGTTAAGAATGCGTTCAAGGACTTTCCTCGTCTTCTCAGCTTCGGAAACAATCTGTTTATCAAGAAGACAAACAACTGTTCGATTAGCAGCAACACGTTGTTGAAGCTGAATCCACGCAATAAACGACTGACGATGATAAACAGAGTGTTCATGCTCAGGAACACGAGAATAGAGCTTTTTCCAGCCTCTGTTTACTCCCCATCCAACAGTCGATAACACTGACGGATTTGCAAGAAAGCAGTCCATATGAAGAGAAGCATTTCCAGCAAACAATCTGCACGGCAAGCAAAACAAGGCTTGATTTTTTGGCTAAAAACCAGCCATGATCTGGAAATACTTTCACCATTTTTCTGTTCTTTCCTGAGGATGTAAGTCGGAAATTTCATTCCTGTACTGTCTGGTGGAAACTGCTGGAAACGGAATATGACCTTGGTGAACTAAACATTCTAAGACGGATGACGAAATGTAACCTTTGACACCGCCAATGTCAAAGTCCTCATTCAAAACATTTTCGGTGTGACTATGAAATTCATCGTTATACGGCGATTGCTGTGCAGACAAATTTCCAAAATCTATCTTTTCGGCCTTAACTGCTGACATTAAGGCAGGAA
The DNA here is from genome assembly GCA_004794575.1 of Lanistes nyassanus. NCBI lineage: Eukaryota > Metazoa > Mollusca > Gastropoda > Architaenioglossa > Ampullariidae > Lanistes > Lanistes nyassanus. Next base: position 562,583 of record SMGT01012684.1, read on the forward strand.
CAATGTTGACTTGAAGTTCTGTTACCGACTGTACATTATCTTGACCATCGGTCTGAAAACTTGACAACTCTAGATCACAGTTGTGGGTCAGCGTCTGTGATGAGCACTCGGTATGGCTTGTGCTTTGAAAGCCGACGTCGAAAAGTGTCCTTGAACCCCTCTGACTGCTTTCTTCACGCGCTGATTTCTCCTTGCGTTTCTGTGAACCACTTTGATAGTGCCGTTTCATTTTTAAGTCACTTTCAACAGTTGAAGACCGCGTATGGCAGATGATGTTAAAAATTTCAGTAGCAGTTAGAAAAGATGATAGGGTGGTGAAGACTTCGCAGTGTGTCTTCAAAGACTGTCGTGCGCTGCGTCAGGACTCAGGAAGGTACTGCGTTCTCGATAGACAACCACCAGAAGTTCTGACCCTCCCTACTTTCTCCTGGCTACCCTATCTTTCCATTCGCCATTTCGATGACTCGATGTCAGAACCCTGAACACCGCGATGTCTTCTGTCCGTTTCACACCTCAAGGCCACCCCCCATCCCCGTCCCCTAGCAGAACTCCTCAGCCTGGTAGCTTGACTGATACTGGCATTGGCTGGCACCATAAATCTTCACGGCTGTCCGCTGGCGGAGGCACTGACCACCGACGATAGGCGTCCCACTATAATCCTTTGATGTTTCCTTCACTGTTCGCCACAGATAACTATAGTTGGATCTGGTTACAAATTACGAAAAGCTCAAAATGGACAACAAGTTCACACTTCAAATCTAAAGGCTTACGAAACGGATACAACGCAAAGAACTAGGAACCTATACGCGGATGCAGAATATGAAATCATGCAAAACTCCTCAACAATGCCGACTGCGGCAGAAGCAATAGTTATCAAGAGAGAACCAGAATTTACCTACTGAAGCAACCCCTGACATGAACTTGCAGGATATGTCATGCAGGCATGCACGATGTTTGGAGGAAACATTACTCCTCGCGTGATCTACATCACATTATGTGAAATACAGTACGTACATTACACCTCTCCTTCAGTGTTGTGTGTGTGCGCTTGCATGCGTATCATAGCGTTTGTACACGTATGCATGCATACGTGGTCCTCCCCAAAGAGAAAGAAACAATTTAAGGGGAAAAAAACCTTCACAAGGGATGAAGTCAAGGTAAGGTGAATAATTGACAACTCGGTCTTTGCCAGGATTGGGTAACATGGATATGTAGCGAAGTAGCGCGCTGCAAATTGCAGTTCGCTACAAATTTGAAAAGCATCGACTGTAGAGCGCTACGAATTTCTGGAAAGTAGCCAAAATGTAGCGAACTATATATATATATATTTATATGAATTCGCGATTCAATTTTTTCAGTAGCGAGAAAATCCTGGTCTTTATCGTTTGCAGACAGACGACATGAATGATCGAGCATACAGACGCACGAACACTATACTACATTCATCAAACACTCCCACACAGGGCTGTCGCCTGTCCTGGACAGAGCACCAGCCCTTTTGGATATCGCGACGTGACTGGGGTGGGTGGAGGGGAGGAGGATATCTTCTTATCAAGGTTTGGCTCCAGTCCACAGCTTGAAACAGGGAGGAAACACTGAGGTCGTTAAGTGAGAGGGGAGTGGGGGGTAAACTGACGTAGCAGCTGAAAACCGGTAAAACCCAGAGAAAGTGGACAGAAGGTGGAGAAATCTCAGGCAGATTGTTTCATCTCTCTTTATCCAATCACGCCCCCTTTTTGTGCACCCAACTTTGTACCGGCTCCCCCCCCCTCTCGACGGCCCTGTCGGCGCCACAAATGGCCATGTAATGTTATGAATGGTCACGGTATCACAAATGGCAATGTTACATAATGCCCATCTAACTGACGTAGAGGTCACGGGCACCACAAATGGCCATGTAGCATTATGTAGAGGCACCACGAAGATACATACACCGCTGCTTTCTTTCGTAGTCAATGGACCCGTGATCTCTGGCCATAAAAGTTTTATTCAGCGATCAGTAGAATCTAAGTGGCGGGCGGCTTACAACCTAGTAACTCTCCATGTCCCACAGACGATCAACTTCATCCGTCTGTATCTCTCTCTGTCCAAATATCTCTCCAAGTATCCAAGTAAAGTAGTTCTCTTGTTCTTCGTCTCCTTTCCCCACCAGAGTTTATATATCAGTGTTAAATGTCTACTGCTGACCTTTTCCAATCAGCACGTGTGGCTGTGTTGGGCAACTGCGTGCTTGGTGACCCTAGTGGACGATGCATGGTTTGGAGTTTTGGCTCTTTTGTAGCTAGTTATTGAGTGCTGCGCGAATTAAAATGGTGTGTCTGACCTCTCAGTTATGTCTGGCCTGCTAAGTGTTAAGTTCAGGCTCAGATCTGCCTTGGATGGAATGTTCTCTTCTAAACTGTATGGTATGCCCCTTACTAACCTACCTGCTACCTACTGCCTGGCATGCATATTGTTACATCCCTCCCCCACCCACAAAAGAAATCAGAGTGGGGGGGGGAGGTGTTTCATCACCAATACATGGCCCACTGGCCTTAGGGATTGCCCATAACGGCAAAACTCTGATTTCTTTTACGAAAAAAAAACCCAGCAATAACAATATGCGTCAAAATTTCTATAACCGAAACTATCAATGACCGTCCCGCCACAACGTTAACAATAATAAAATACACAACAAGAAAAGAGTTATAGCAATAATACAAGGCAACAAATCTGAACTCAAGTTAAAGTATAACAATGACCAAACAACACTATATCAGCAAAACACAAACACACTCGTTAGAAAGTCCATGAATGCGCGCAAAACCAATTTGCTGGGAAAAGTCCATCAAAATGACGACGCCCCGGTATCGAGATATAGCGAGTTTAACAGTTCATCGGTTGTCTCTGGATTCCAGGCAGCGTACACACGGCGAACTGTTCAATGTCACTGTAGCACAATAATTCGAATCCATCGTCCCAGATAATTTGGTAAATACAAATGTGACATTAACTTATAATCGCAGTAAACAGAGTCCGGAACAGAACGACCACGGAATCCGCAAAAAAAATCCAACACCTAACAGGGGAATGTCACATGCTAATACAACTAACACAAAAACAACACAACAAGAAAATTAATTAATTCGCCGTATTCTCAACTTCATAATTCCGAAACCTGAATACATCAATAACCCAACTAATAAAATAACATAACAAAAATAATAAAAATACACCAAAATTCATAACCAGCTGAAAGAAAAAGAGGATAAAATCAACCTTACAAGAACAAAACGACAAAACAAATTTAAATCAAATAAAAATTCAACGAGTCAATGAAGGGAAAAAAACATAACATGAGCAAATACGATGTCCCAGGGCCCAAAACATAACGCGAATCTCGTGGTGAGCCCAAGCGAAAATCCTTGAATAAAAAGAGAGGTTCAGTCACAAAGTGCATTGTTCAGACCTGTCCCGAAAACGCCAAATAAACACATAAGATATTCATAGTGGACGACGATAACAAAAAATAGCAAGTTCAAATATATCTCATTATCCATGGATTTCACCGTGAGTAGAGCAGCTGGTCTCTCCCACAGATCGCCCCAGCACCGGATACAGGCGACTAGCGGTGCTGGGTCCCAAGATCGTCATGGGAATGTCCACACTGGTGTCTTTGTCTGGAGGCGCCGCAGAATTCAGGAACACTGTGCGGGCGGCGGAATCATCGCCTCCTGACTGGGCAGGAACCTCAGGTTGTGGGGGTGGCGTGGCCCCAGAACGTCGAAGGGATCGGCTCGTCACTGACTTATTGGCCGACCAATATTACCGAATATATCAAAGTAATATGTACTAACAGTCATCGATTTGACTGGAACAATATATACATCGAATGAAGCCTAAAAGTCCCTAAGGGGTACTAAACAATGTTTGCCAAGCTAGCTGTTTTTTCTCCATCTCCTGTGACCTGACTAATGCAGCCTGTTTAATCCCCTCCTCCAAACATACAACAGTAGATAACACCTGATCTAACTTTGAGACAACACCACTAACATCTAAAATCTGACCTTCCACAGAATCGGCAGTGTTTAATACGACAGTTGCGGCTATACTTGGTTCACTACCAAGTTGATGGCTGGTGGATACAGCTACTTTATCCTGACGAGAGAGGCGGTCAGTTGAGGGATCCTCCGGGGATATTCTGTTGGAAAAGAGCTGCTCAACAGGTTCGGGGACCGCAGCGTGTACAACCGAAAGCATACCGGTGTCACCCTCGCAGTGATCTCGTGCCGGCTGGGCAGTCAGAAGTTTCTCAGCTAAGGCCTTAAGGGGAATGTTGTCATCGTCGCTCCAGTCTCCACTATCAGACCTGTCTCTGTCAATTAATTGCTGAAGGGGGACGTCATCGTCCTCGCCAGTGCTGGGATCGGTGGAGCTATCATCAGGGGGAACAACATAAGTTGCGGACCGTTTTTGTCTATCGTCAGTGAGTAGTGGGACGTCCCATTCTTCACTCTTCGCTTTACGTAAGTGCTCGGCATGTGTTTTGTGCACAGTACCATCAAGCTGATTTTTAATAATGAAAGTAACAGGGGTTGGTTGGTCAATCACGTGAAAGAATGGTTTCCAATTGGGCTGTAGTTTGGTGTTTTTCTGGTGGTGTTTTAAATAGACAAGATCCCCAACCTTAATGTCAACAGGTTTGCAATGACGGTCTGCGTATTTGGCTTGGCGTTTCTTAGCCTTCTTCAAACGACGATGAACCAATGTGAACACCTTATGTTGTTCTTGGAGAGCGAGTCGATGGGGTTCATCTCCCATGTACCTGGAGCGGGGCTTCAGAATGTTATCTAACGGCAATACTACATCACGGCTGTAAAACAGAAAAAAACGGTGAGAAATCTGTAGTTTCACTAACACTAAACCTAATGGCAGCCAAGGACTGATTCAAAAAGACATCCCAAGTAGACAGATCATCTTTGGCCAATTTACTCATGACATCATGCAATGTACGATGGAAGCGTTCAACTTTAGCGTTAGACTGAGGGTGGTACAGACTAGTCGTGATGTGTTGAATATTTAACTGCTCAGTAACCTCCTGGACTATGCGGTTGACATTTTCCGTGCCATTGTCAGAAACAATCTGCAACGGGCAGCCATACCGAGGAAAAATCTCGTTGTAAAGCAGATGAGCAATAGTGTTAGCAGTTTTATCTGGAACAGCAAAAGCCTCTGGCCAACCGGTCAAACGATCAACAAAGCTAACAATGTAAAGATTGCCAGCCAACGAACAGGGATGCGGGCCAGAGACATCCAGACTAACTTTAGCAAAAGGAAAAGGAGGAATGTCCATGTCTTTTAGAGGAGGTTTGTTTTTGCGAAGTGACCGGCTTTGACAAGTAACGCAGGACTCAACGTATTGAATGTTGTCGCTATGCATGTCGGGCCAGTAATATTTTTGCATGAGGGTGCGATGGGTCTTTGAAACACCCATATGGCCGTTGTCATCATGATACTGTTTGACGAGGAATGGTTTTAAGTGAGATGGGATGTACAGTCTAATCCACGGATCATCATCTGGATAAGAAATGAAGTGTAAAACGTTGTCTATTATGACGTACCTCTTCCTAACAGTTGGCCATTTCTCTGGGTCTTTAAGTTTCTCCAATATTTCCAGAATGGCTGGGTCTTTCATCTGTTCTGTGTGCATGTCAAAATCCTGAACAGTTAAGTCGGCAGTGGTTGGAACAGGAGTGGGTAGGGAACAGTTAACAAAATCTGGGGGCTGAAAGTGATTGGAGTTGATGGCATCTACCCGAAAGGCATTGTCACTAACCTCGATATGTGCATCATCGAGCTCGTTAGTAGGCGCATGTGAGCCATCGGGCACTCGAGACAACAAATCTGCGAGAACGTTTTGAGGACCTGGTACATACTCTATGGTACAGTTGTAGCCTGCGATGCATAACGCCCACATTTGAATTTTCTTGTTCGTCATGGGACTTTCGAGCAGATATTTGAGGGGGGCGATGGTCAGTTTTAACTGTAAAGCGTGCGTTGTGTAGAAAGTGATCTAATTTCTGTAACGCATAGTAGATAGCGTAGGCTTCTTTTTCAATAGTAGACCACCTATTCTGTGTGTCGCTCAACTTATGAGACAGGAAGTACAAGGGTCGCTCTTCTTGTGTGCCATCCTCTACCTCGACAACCTGAGTCAGGCAGGCGCCAATGCAAGTGTTACTGGCGTCAGTATACACCACATAGGGTTTGCTAGTGTCAGGATAGGCTAGCAGAGGAACGACAGACAAACTGTCTTTCAGAAAGAGGAAAGAGTCCTCACATCGCTCAGACTACTGAAATCTGGCGAACTTTTTTGTGAGAGCTATAAGGGGTTCCGCAATCTTGGAGAAGTTGGGAATAAATCGCCTGTAATAGCTGCACATACCAATGAAAGAGCGCACCTCTCGCACGCAGGTGGGGCGTGCCATCGACTGAACCGCTTCGACCTTCTTGGGATCTAGTCTGACACCATCTCTGCTGATCCGAAAGCCCAGGTATTCGGTTTCTGTTTGTACAAATTACAATTCAGTAACAACGGATGCCGTGGAGCTTCTTCTCAAGGGAAATGCAGAAGAACTCGACAGAGGAATACAGAAACTCCAAGTAAATACCTTCAGTGGACGATGGCATTCCCATACAAAGAGAATAGAGAGAAAAGAAATCTAGCCGATAGTATTACAACCACCGTTGCAAGGGCGGCAACTCTCATTGTTGTCTGGCAGCTGGGGAAATGGCTGAGGGTAGATCTCCGCAAAGAACTGGTCACGTCGTCAGGGAACAGAAATGCGAGCAAAAACCTTGCATGATCAAGCTTGTTGCTTGAACTTCGACCTCGTTTCTGTCTGCTGACCTATACAGTTCTGTGCACCCCTCCGGCCTTCAGGATGCTGCGGACTTGGTCGCCAGAACACTTCAAGAAGCTGCGGCGGGAAGCTGATAAAAACAGGGCAATAATTGAATAAACGATAAGGTGTTTGTGGCGGTGTGTCCCCTGGCGCACAGTTCTACCCCTGTCTTGTCTGCGTCCGAGAAACGCTACATAGCTCAACGACAGAAATGGGCCAAAGCCACGCAGGAAAAGACCGTGAAAGAATCTGCCGCACGTCACCCAACGGTAAGCATCTCAGTATGAGTATGAATCTGTGCAGAGCCTCTAATTCTAAGAATACTTTATTTACTAATTTAGTAATATTAATCTCTAACATATTCTGTTCTTAACAATATGAGTCTCTAAGACAATACTGTCCTTAACAATGTGGTGTCTAAAATAATTCTGTATTTAAAAATATGAGTCTCTAAAATAACACCGTGTTTAACAATAAGTACTGCTCATTTATTCGATGAGACTTTTGGGGAGAGGACGGGAGCCAAGGGAGGTTACCCAGGCATTACTCTACTTCCGTTAGCTGCCTTCAGTGTGTGAGACCCAGTAACAACACAGAACAAACACGTTCGCAAGTGTTTATGGTGCTGTGATAATAATGGTACATTTTCTCCTTTCTCCGTATCTCTTCAATGACTAATAGATAAATCAAATTTTGATGTTAGTTTGTTGTTCATGCCTAATAATAATGTTTTCACAGGTATTCCCTTAAAAATTGTTACTACGTTGGTAAGTTTTCAGCAAGCGTCATATTTGCATTCGTTACTCAACCAGTCAGGAATTAGCTTTAATCGCTGATTCCGAGCAAACTGGAATGATAGCCGAGTAGAAACGCTATTTCATTCTTGCTTCTATCGATCACAAATTATTGAAACTCTGTAATAATGGATATACGTACCAAAGAATGTTCAAATAAAGAAAGCTGTAGACTCATGTAGGGGTACACTGGGCTACAGACAATATCTGTGCACGGGTGGCGCAGGCTATCGCTGGCCTACAGACAATATCTGTGCACGGCTTGCGCAGGCTATCGCTGTCAGGTCCAAGACAATGGCGAACAGAGTACAGAAGAGTCTCGGAGGTACTAGCACACCACCCGGCTGGCGGCCTGGCGAGCCACCCGTTTCAAGGAAGCTGCCTTGGCAACGACCCCACAAGACGAATCTGGCTTGCAGAGGATACAGGGGATCTACTACACAGACTTCGTTAAACGTATTTGCACCATGGGTGGCAAAGAAAAGGTGCGTATGGGCTCCGTCTGTCGCCTTTACACTGTGCTCAGCGAACCACAGGTTGATGTTGCTTGGGATTCCAAGCAGGTGATAACCAACTGGTTGTTTCTCCAGGAAACCTAACATTTGACAGGGATCTAAGCGGAGTGGCGGGTGGTGATGAAGTGAGATCAGATAGAGAGGCGTGATGACTGAAGATGGTCTTTCTCTATTTAAATCACGCACCTGTATTTAAGGGAGGGTGGGCAAGTGGGTG
>SMGT01012684.1:575699-589294 GCA_004794575.1 Lanistes nyassanus
ACAGATCTGCTCTTCTGCCGTGTATCATTCCATTTCGAAACCCCGAATAGCTACAATTCGATCGGTATAGCACGTGCGAGAACGGATAAGTTATTATCAAAATATACTTTTATAAGTTTCTGATGCATAATGCAAGGCACACGCGTCACAATGCTTTTTTAACCGGACACACCTCCACACAGGCGAAATCTACGTCGGCAGAGCGTCCTATGTACGTCATATAGTATGGTCTAGATGGTGACGCTGATGTTAGTGATGTATGAAGTACACAGAGGAGGTTGTGACTGATTTCTTGCCTAACCTTACCACAAGTAGAGGGGGTTAAGAATTTGCTTCTGCAGGGATGAGAACAATTGAGCTCCCAGAGATAGAGAATCGGAAGATGAGCGAGCACGTTCCATGGCTACTCTTCGTGTGTGTGTGTATGCGTGAGTGAGTGAGTGCGTGCGAATGTGCACGTGTGCGTACATGTGTGTGCGTGCGTGCGCGTCTGGGTAGTGGTGCGTGTACATATATTTTGTACATGTATGTACGTGTGGATATGCGTTTGACTCTATTTGTGTTTGTGTGTGTGTTCGTGCTATCGATGTTTGGTAGTATGCATGAGTGACACTAAGAGTTCCATTCCCAACTAAGTAATCGTCATTAATGCTTCTCCTTCACTTGGGAAATAAGAAATACGAAAAAAATCCCAAGGAGAAATGAATCAATATTAGTTTCTTAAGATGTACAATTTTGTTGTTGTTCATTATCTCAGGTAATCTCAACCGCTTGTCAAGTTCAGAATCCTATTCTGATACGGAAACGCTGTGCGCCATTGTGGATTCCAATACCGCCAACACGAGAGAGCTGTTAAGTCAGACGTGCTTCTCGGAATCGCCGTTCTTGTGTCGCTTGAGTGAGTACGCACACGTGCATGCCTTAAATCTGTCGTCAGCTTGATTAGAAGAGTTACGTGCAGTTTGGATTTTCTGCATTCGTTTTTTTCTCCAGTGGATTAGAGAATATTTTGGTGTGTTCGCGAACATACGCTCAAACGCACACAAACACACGCACGTGCGCATGAGCGTGTCCGTGAATGCAAAACCAGAAGAAAGGCAAAAAATAGATGGTCAAGGGCACACATGCACACACACACACACATAGACACAGCTCTTGGGGTTGAGAGAGAGAGAGAGAGAGAAACGAATGAACAAAAACGAACAGACGGACAGAGCGTATGGAAAGCAGAAAGAAAGGGAAAATAGCGACAGCCCTGTTTCCTGTTTCCCACGGAAAGCCAACACCACGGACTGCAGCAACCCCACGTGCACGGGCGTCTAGTGCAAGTTCCGGGTGAGGGACGAGTGTGTCCTGCGGGACGGGCGTCTGATGACTTGGTTCGACGCCCGCTCCGTCTGCAGGTCACTGGGAGGTGACCTCTGGACCCTGGGCACGCTGGACGACATGTACCAGGTGTCGCAGTACCTGGTGAGGAGCACACCTTACTGGCTAGGTGCTACCGACCACGTCTGGTCATTCGCACCAGGTAAAGGCAATTTACCCTTATGCGGACACACGAATATAATGTAACAATTTAAACATGTTCGGGAAGTTTGGGGACATGATATGGTCATTGGACGGTAATACTCGAACTAATCGTTTTGCCTTAAATATCATTTAATCCCGTGCAATGAAACAAAAGGAAACGGTGGTCAAGCATTCCTATTCTGACCGTCTGGAACAAAGATGTCGACTAATTTCTATCCCCTCCACTTTTCCCCACAGAGACTGCAGCGAAACTCCGCGCAGAAGATACGATCCAAATCTGACGAAATTTTAATTATTCACATTTTTCACATATTTTCGGGTTACTTTTTTGTAATCACAACTTTGATTGGACTTTATTGAGCCGTGTGTAAATCCAGCTTTATTCCCCCCCCCCCCTCCAGGGAATGGTCACCAGCATTATCTCGGCGCGCTGTTGATGGTGGTTAGTCGTAGTACCAGTGACAGTGGCTGTTACACAAATACAGTAAAGATGATGACTTTCGTGACAGCAACAGCGGGTGCAGAAAGGTGTAAGAGCAGGCGGTTTTATTTTGCGTCAGGTAAAAGTGATTCCATTCCCATAGCAGATATCTGTGTAGCATTTACGTGAAATGGTTCCGTTCTGGGCGTGCAGGGTAATATCTTTGGCAAGACTACCCCAGATTTTGAGGTGGTCAGATGTGGTTACATGTTTCTGGAGAACGCACGAACGAACGAACGATTTTATTGGTTAGGCCATCGGCCCATATCAAGAGGGTGACAATACCATACACAGTTATTATAGTAATTACAGAGATACATGAAACAAGTATACTCAGGTGCACACGCGCACGCACACGCACACAACGTGTGACTTAGGGAGCTTGTAGAGGTCTAAGTAAATCTGCCTCTCTCCGATGTAACGCCTTGTACAAGAAACAAGCCAGGCTTCGTGTGAGTCTCGGACTGCTATCAGCCATGATCACAGAAAATCGAGACATGGAGGGATATCGATAAAACTTCATAGGGATGTACTGCTTCCGCAAGTCTTCATAACGCGGGCAAACAAATAAAAAATGCAATTCAGTTTCATCAGAATGACAATATGGACAATCGATAGTATGATGTATATATAAACATTTTTTGTGACAATTAAGACTGGTAATTCCTAGCCTAAATTTGGTCAAAGCATCCCTAAAGCCTACATGTTTAAGGTATAAAAGATAACCGCTAAGAGAAATCTCAGTTTTAAACAGGTAGTAGGTGGAAAAACGCTGGCTACTGGAGATCTTACTATGCCAGTCTTGTTTATAACAATCCAGGAGCCTTTGTTTAAATTCCTGTAAAAACATGTTTACGTCACCGACTCCCTGGTGCTCCCAAACAACGCCAAACCCAAACTTATACAGTACCACCATTGTGTAGTTAAGCCAGGTTATTTTTTTATTTATTTATTTATTTGCTGAAGGCCGAACAACATATCAACAGCATTTCTGGGTAGGCGATACTGAGGTGGATGGATTATTTTCAACCAATAGCCAACGCATCTCACGTATGCATTTATGTACAGTGGATAACGCCCACACTCACCGTATACCAGAGTGTTTGGGGTCCGTGCGGCGACACCTAAAAAACGTTTCATTGCAAAAAGATGAACCTTCTCTATAATATCAGTATCTGCACACAGACCCCACACTTCAGATCCATATAACAAAATAGGCGGCATCTGTGTATCGAACAGCCTAAAAAACAACAATGGGTTTCGATCTGCTAGATACCACAATGATTTCAAAATACAGATTACACCTTTACGTGCTCTATCTGCTAGGTCATGCAGGGCGTAAGTAAATACACATCTAGTTGACAAGAATACCCCAAGGTATTTGTACGTATTAACAATATCTAGCTTTTTGTCTCCAAAAACCAAGCCTCGTTCTTTGAAATAAATCCCCCATTTCTAAAAACAACGATATTTGACTTTTCTAAGTTTATCGCTAGTTCTAAGTGCTGAGACATGTTATACAGGATATTCAGTGGGTTCTGCAGACCTATTACAGTATCAGAGAACAAGGCTACGTCATCTGCGAAAAGCAAGATTAAAAACTGAATAAGTTCAAGAGAGAACTGAATGCCATGGCGTCCTTTGTTTCTAATTTTGCATGTTAATTCATTAATAAATAGCGAAAATAGAGCAGGACTACAAATGTCCCCTTGCTTTAAACCACGGGGGCAGTCAAAAAACTCAGTGAGGCCATCTCCAGTTCTCACACAAGCTTTAACAACACTATACATGCTTTTGATAGCTCCAAGCAGTTTCCCGCGCATACCAATTTATTTAAAATGTACAGGAGTTTACTTCTACTCACAGAGTCAAAGGCCTTCTGGAAATCAATGAAAGCAACATACAGTTTTTTGTGTTGTACTAACTGTTTTTGTATCATGGACACAAGAACAAAGATATGGTCTACCGTGCTATGATCTTTTCTAAAACCAGCCTGTTCCTCTCCAACCAAGTCGTTCACTTCTATCCATTGTGTGATTCTTCGATTTAAAATAGAACTATACATTTTGCTGCAAATGTTTAAAAGAGATATCTCTCTGTAGTTATCGGGTTTGTTCACGTCACCTTTCTTATGCAGAGGATGAAATATTGCCTCAGACCACGCATGTGGGAATAAACTATTATCAAATAGATAATTAAAGTATTTTACAAGGCAAGGCACTGTTACCTGGGATGAATGCTTAAAAAACTCGCCAATAATACCATCAGGGCCTGCTGCCTTATTGTTTTTCAATGAAGCAATAGCCTTGGTTACTTCCTCTGTGGTAATCAAATCATTAAGCCAGGCATATTCATCATCTAAATCATCAGGTCGTCTCTGCGTTTCACGTTCAGACATGTCTAGTGGGACAGAACTTGGAGAGACATTGAAAACCTCACGAAAATGATCATACCAACTCTCTTTAGTAATAGAATTTTGGTTTGGTGGCTTTCTTTGAATGGATTTAATCGTGCGCCAGAAACGTTTCTGATCTGTAGATTTTTCTCTTAGGGTGTTGATTAGTTGTGTTTTGTATGCTGTTTTCTTATTATCCAATAACCTTTTGTATTCTTTTCTTTTTTGTATGTAACTACACCTGTCTTCTACTGAACGACTTGCATGTAGTCTTCTCAAGTGCCTCAAGTGCCTCCTAAGAGAAGTGGAGAGTCTGGTCAGAGTTTCCAGTGGAAGTGGGCTAGCACAAAATGCGACCAGCATAAATCATACATCTGTCAGTACGGTGAGTTGCCCTTACGTGGCAATTCGTGCTGTGCGCGCGCCTTCTTACTAAGTGTGTGTGCGTACATGAGTAGGTGCGTTAGAGTTTGAGAGAATAGACATAGAAAGAGGCAAAGAAGGAGGGGAAAAGATAGGGAGAGAGAATAGGCATAGAGATAGAGATAGAAAGAGAAGGGGAAAGTTCAGAAGGTAAGGGGAAGATAGAAAATAGAGAGCGGTCGGAGAGACATGTTAGTGTGTCATGCGAAGATCACATAGGATATACACTGACGGCCTTGGCAGCTGGTAAAGGCAATCACCTGGGAAGTAATTTGTTATTGACTGAAGCCCCCCCCCTTCCCACCACCACCACCACCACCACCAAAAAGGTAGCAGCTTTTATATTTTAGATGCGTTGAAAGAAAACAACTATCTCAGATTTCTATACGAATTGAAAACATTTCAATCTGAAAATTAATGCTCTGAAGGTCATTTAGATATCCTTGTGGGGGAACTGAAACAAATTATAAAGAGGAATAGGTGGAGGGGGGAGTTCGGATCGAGCAGGAGGAGATTGAAGAGTTAAAAATAGAACAACTAGACTTGCTAGGAAGACCAAACAAACAGACCAAGAGTGTTTTGTGTGAAGGTGCGGGATGGTAATTGTAGTAATACTTACCTGTACGGACTCATGGTATTCCCTCTGTATTCTAACTGTATTTGTATTCGAAAGATAACTCCAACAAAGATACTTGGCAGATCCTCAAAAAAGATCTGCCATCCCTTTCTTTATAACGGCGCTATTCTTCACACAAGTCAATACCATACACATCGATCCGCTTGCTTCTTGATGCGCAGACTTTGGATACTGTTACGATTGTCCGCAATTGTTCCCTTGCACACTTTACAGTTCCACTGGATAGAATTCTCTCTCTCTCTCACACACACACTGCCTCGTCTTCATTTACGTTGTCCCCGGTCGGTCAACTCTTCGTCGGCAAGACTGGTTATCCCTCATAGTCTTATCTCAGTCTCAGCGGGTACAGGGACAATCCCTCAGCTTGTCTGGTATCAACGCCTTTCGCAGCTACCATTTTATCTCCAGCTACGGTCTCTGTCGTTGATTTTATTTTCAAGTTTTACGCCTACTTGGTGGCACTATTCTGCGTGCTCCTTTCGCAGTATTTTCCCAAGTTTTACGCCTACTTGGTGGCACTATTCTGCGTGTTTCTTCCGCAGTATTTTCCCAAGTTTTACGCCTACTTGGTGGCACTATTCTGCGTGTTTCTTCCGCAGTATTTTTCCAAGTTTTACGCCTACTTGGTGGCACTATTCTGCGTCTCGGGCTCTATGCAGAATCAAAATTCCCCTCCCGTGTCTCTACGAACTGGGAGCTTCTCTCTCGCCCAACCTCACTCTCCTCTCTCCTCTGTCTTCTAGTCTCTCCTGTTTTCCTTTTTCTTTCCCGGCTACTCGCACCCTCGCCCACTCACCGGATGTAGGCATCTCCCTACGGCTCGCAACTGTCAACTATTTCCTGTACCTGCCCCCCTCCCCATCGACCATCGCTTGCTCGAGAAGTGGACATACGCCTAAGCAGTATCATTCGCACTTAACAAACTCTAAACTTCAACACGCACAGTCATACTCATTCAGTCCCTATCTCTGTGTTCCTGACAGTTGGTTGTGCCGTCTGTTAACGCCTACCTCAAAACACTTAGTAGTTTTGCAATTGTGAATGTTACGTGTTGCAAAATTTTATTAGCGAAGTGTTAGACCTTTTAAGTTGTAGAAGTGTTGCGTGGTCCATTTTTGTCCGGGTCGCAGCGTTAACCGTCGCACGACCCGACCAAAGTTTCCACGCTGATGTGCACAGTTCTGCTGTGTTTCAGGAGGACTGTTTCGCTACTTCTCTGTTCGTCAAATTCCTGTTTCGCTACCTTTTTCCGTCGCCAAATTCCTGCTTTGCTATTCTTCATCACTTCATTCGTCATCGCATCAGAAACATCGACCACAGCGTCACCAGCCCGAGCACGCACGCGGACTGCCCCATCCTGCGCGAAAGATAAGTCGTGTGTACTGTGCTGACGCAAGCGTTGTGACTCTGACATTTGTGGTCGTTGTGAACATTTTCACAGCATAGCACTGTCTTAGAACATCCACATTAACATTTCGTCGCCATTCTCATCAGTCACACGTCAATCATTTATTGTGAGTTAATTAAATGTCGGTATTTTCACACGGTCGACTTTTGTGTTGAAAAAAGAGTGTGCATCTGGTGTGTGACAGTCGCTTTTGCAGGCTTCTACCTGTTGCACTGTACTTCCGCTGTAAGTGTGCAGGCGCACATCCAGGTGCAAACACGACATAAAACGTTACCACATATCATTGCATTTTTCTAGTAGCGTTCGACCGTGTCCACATTTGGTTAACTCTGTGCTTGTAACTTTGTTTGTGTCATTAAAGATTACGTCCCTAGTTCTTGTCTCTTGTCTGCGAAAGTTGTCTTTGATACACGTCGGTATGCAGAGGGCTTGAGATATTTCTTGTGGAGTAATTGTGTCAGCTACCGTGTCGCCGTTGTCTCTGCGGGTTTTACCGGCGTCTATCGCTCACGGTCTCCAGTTTTCTTGATTTCTGTGCCAAATTCGATGGCGTGTTACCGGTCGCGTCACGCTGTAGAGTGAAGAGTCTCGTATTTGACTCGGAACTAGTCTGATCGGTAGAAAACGTGTTTGAGTGCACGCGTTTTCCCGCACATCGCGAGGTTTGTCACTACCCCCACCCGCGTCCATGTCAGACGACCTAGTGGGAGTACGTGTTTCGTGTTCTTTCACCCTTCTGTCACTCAGACAAAACTCAACGCTGGGTAACATAAATAGGACCCACCACTATTTACTATCACCCAGGAGCACTAGACGTAGCTTCGTACCTTAACCACTTCACCTCAAATTCCAACAACCAGAAAAGTTCACTTTCAATCTAGTTCACACTAATTCTCATAATTTCCCACAGTTACCTCAAACAATCAGAAAAATTCAGTCATCCTATTCCAGATCAAAACTCAAACGTCCAACACTAATTCTCCCTGCTCTACACTACTACAACTTTCACATCCTTGTCTTCATACCAGCAGAACAGAAAATACATCCACCATTTAACTAGGCATATGACGGATCACAAAAAAACCCTCATCAGTACTCGGGAACACCTGTACTTTAGATCAGCTGCCAAAGTTTACTTTGAGGTACTATCAATTAGCGTTAGCTTTTCCTCTCGACCTACTCTCAAGATGCAACATAGGTTTCCCGAAGTTATGTTTTAACTCAAGCACATATTTCAAAGCATCAACAACAACAACGCACACAAAAACCAAACCAATTTTTATCACAAATCACCCTTAGGTTCGGCTGTGTTCCTCTGCACTAATAAAGTCCCTACTATTTATCTACCTTAAGCTTCCTGTAAGTTTCCACTTCTCATGAATTACACGTCCACAATTTCAAGTTAAAGTTCTGACGTCATCAATCATACAGGTCCGAGTAGTCAGTTCTTCCTCCTTGGCGTTGCGTTTCTGTGACGTCACTTGACCTTATCTGTCGTCTCCGCGAAATAAACCGTTCTCATAAATTACAGTTCTATATGTTCTAAACAGTCCCTTCTATCTCTCGATGCGGCGTCTACGTGAACTCCACTCCTCGAATTACACAAAGTCTTCACAACTACAAGTTCCAATATTATATTCATGAAAGATCACATCGGGCAACTGTCCCTTCTCGTTATCTCCTCTCCTTGACGTACCCTCGTTACGCACCGCCGTTCCCGTTAAATTTCACAAAGGTCTCGCCTACCTGGCTTGCCCCAATGTTAAGAACGTAGGCCGTACGCCTCGCTCTGCGTCATCGTCGTTGACAAGGCGGGACCTCAACACAACTGACCCACTGTCCTGGTCGCGGCCACATGCGACACGGTCGGACTGGTTTCACCTCGATACTCGGGTGCACTCCATGCTCCCACTGGCCTGGTCCCGAGGTCGCCTCTTGTTCGCGCCTCTCTCCACTCTCACGTTCCCATCAACAGGTGTCGGCTCTGGGGCGGACAAATCCTGTCGCTGTACAAGGGTCTCCGTACCCCTACCTGGAACTCCTAAGTTTTCCTAACTTAGTACCTTATAGCTTCGAGCTATACCTCCATCGTAATCAACATGAATCCTTTTCCTAGTGGGATGCCACCGCGTACTAACGTTAAATCTCTCGTACCCATTGCTTTCAGTTACAATTTTCACTTAAGACAAAAATGGCGCCCACTCGAATAGATCTCTAACAATCAAGTTCGCCATACATTCGCTTCTCACTACAGAATGGGTAAATTCAAACAACGAACTGCATTTTCAATCAAAATTCCCTTACAATACCATCATGAAATCACTTCATAAAAAAATACAAATTAACAGAAGTTTCTGGAGGGCATATATCGGGGTTTAATTTAGCACATAAAAAATATATGAACAAAAAATCCTGCTGATACACAATACCTTCAGTTCAGCGATTGAAGGAGCAGGTAACATCAAACACAGTGAGTACGCTCCATCACGTTTCCACACATCAATCAGTTCCTCGCGTCTTTTCTCTTCAACTCTGAGTTTGCAACTAAAGTTTTTCGTTAACTTCTCTCACAATTCTCTAATGCGTGAGGAAGCTCACCCTTCCCCCGCTGTGCAGTTCGGCTATCCCTTCAACAACTACTATGTCAGACCGCTCAAATCAGAATTCCACTTCAATCTTCACGGATATCGAGTGACTTCTCACAGACTTAATGTTCATCACAACTCCCGCAGGGACATCAAGGCGGGTTACAAAATCTTACTACCACGCTGTGTCTACGAAGGACCTTCACGCGAGCTCCCTCAACAAATCTCTCACGTGTGGAAGAAAATCTCCTCTCCTCCACGTTAGCGGTTCGAACTTCCGCACTTTTCTCTGGAGCTGTCAGTCGACAAAGGACACACACGCTGAAGCGACCGCAGTCGTCACCGCTGGCGCTTTCTTATATATCCACCTCTGGAGAGGGGGGGGGGTTGTTACGTCTCTTCTCAGGAGGCGCTGACGTAGCCTCGTACATGATATCAAAACAGAAACCCTACGAAAACGCATTACTATAGTTTCCTATTCGCAAAATACACATGATCACAAAAAGATAAGAAAAACTCCCATGGAGTGTCTGGCAGAGGGTTTGCACACAAAAATCGCCTACCTCTCTCAGCGTTTCCAGTGCCGATGAAGGGGCTCTGCTCAGGTGTCTGGGCACTTGCAGAAAAAGTCCGTCTGTAACTGTCCCTTCAGGTCGTCGGCCTTCTCTCTCAAACGTCAATTGTCCTCTCCACTTCAAAAAAAAAAAAAACCAAACTGCGCGCCTCTCTTCCTACTCTCGTGCATTGATCGCCTCTCAATCATCGAAAAATAGCGCTTAGTCACAGCTCACACTGGTGGTGGTGATTTAGAGGGACAGTGCTTCCACCTCGCGGTGATTTCGCACTATGGGGGATGGGGTCCTATTACTAAACTATGCACTGAAAGAACCACCAATTAGGCAATGAAAATGGGATTCGGGTCGGCCCTACGTGAGATCCTAGATGAGCTCGACATCGGGAGGATGTAAGCCCCAGATAGGCGATGAATATCGGACGGACATCGGCCCCACATTGGTATTCTATATAGGCTCTATATCGGGAGGATATGGGTGGCATGTAAGACCCAGATAGGCTGAATATATTATATATGGGTTCAATATAGGCTTCCCACATGCATCCCACTTACCCCAGTGCACACCTCCACCCCTTTCATGCTTCCATATTTCTTAGTGTTCCCTGCAAATGTTCTCTCTCTCTCTCTCACTCACACACACACACACACACAGAAATACTAGTTTATTTCAAAACTCTTTTAGTCCATTGTTCAAAAATATATACTGATACATTTTTATGGTCCAACATTTCTTTTTAATAAAAGGCTGAAAACTGTGCAGCACGTTGCTCGACACTGCAGTTAAATTTGTACAAAACTTTGGCTTAAAAACCAGATTGAAATATAAAACAAAATCAAGTTTTCAATATACAATAAGCCAAATCTATGACTAGATGACTGTTGAATGTTAGAGCTCAAAGGCTTCAATCGACTGGGAAGGCCATGTTAGGACTGAACAAGTATAAAAGCATCAAACAGAACAATTCTCAAATAAACACTGTGAATATACAAATATTTAATGTAACAGAGTAATGGTTGTCTGCAAAATCTCCTAAAGGGAAACTTAGAAGGGCCACATTAAGCCAAATACTAGTTTACTGCAAAACTTTTATCCCATTGTTTGGAATGCAGTTCAAAAATATATACTGATACATTTTTATGGTCCATCATTTCTTTTTAATAAAAGGCTGAAAACTGTGCAGCACGTCGCTGCAACTAAGGGAAACTTAGAAGGGCCACATTAAGCCAGCCTGTAATCATGCCCACCCCACATCCCAGAAAATCCCTAAACAGAACTACTGATCAGCTGTCTATGATGTCAGGGTACAGCTTTCTGGCCCTCTCTGCAACAAACATAAGAAATCACTGAGGTGTTATATAACAAGTGCAATATAACATATTCAAGACAATAAGGCTGCTTTATGTTTTGTAGGAGTTGCCTATAAAAAATTCTTACTTTGATGCATGGCCATTTATTATTTAAATTGGAAAAGCCAGCTCTTTTAAGGTCAACCTCACTGAAAAAAGGGCCAAGAAACACAGTAAGAACAGTCGTTCAAAGTGTGTCACTGAAAAATATATCAAAAAATCAGGACATAAAACTATAAAATTATATTTTACTGTGGACAGTGAAATTATTTTATTGTGGAGGTAACTGGCCATGACACTTACAAATATTAAAGCTTCGTTACAAATCATATTTTCGACATTTAAGATATTAGTACAATAATTATGCATAAAATGAAAATAAAATATTTCATTTGGATTGATTTGGTTTTAACATACTAAAAATACTAAAAAAATTGTAACCGGCACACGAGTGGATGGATTATTGGAGATTGTAACGTTTTATGGGGTGTGCTGGATTTTAGGGAAGAGATAAGAAATGTCACCTAAAGCAGACCCCACCTTTTCAAGCAAAAGGTACACGACCAGATATATTAGCACATTTATTGAACTATCAACAATAAAAAGGATAGCAGAGGAAGGAAAGAAGTAGATGAACAAATATGTAACAGTGCGTGTATGTGTATGTGTGGTAGCAAAAGTGTGTGGTGTGTTACAACTTCCAGAATAGTAAGTAATACAACCGGAGTACAGTTGAACTCATATAAATTGTAAATACTACTTGCGGTGGATATATATATATATATATTCCGATCAGGAACAGAATCACAGTCCAACCAGGAACGGAACAGTCAATCCAATGTTCGTTCACACTAAATAGTGGACCGCAGTAGTAGATCATATAGCAGACGACGGTTAAGAACTGTCGACACAGTTCACAGGAACGCAAATGTTCAGTCTATGGAACGTAGTCTCGGGAAAGTTTATCAGCAAGGCGAAAGGTGAATTAAAATCCAGTCTTGCCAAGCCAGTAGACCACTGCAGATCGACCTGGTCCTCAGGTCTCAGGAACGCCGGATATAGGCAACGTACGATACAGCTCGGATGGCTGTCCTTGAACGTCCTTGCCTAACCGTTACGGGTTAACTCCTTGTTTCTCATAGATTTCAGATCTATGAGAAATGTCCATACTCTCTAGTGGGAAGAAAAGTTCGCTCAACTGCACACTCACGGCCTACTATTAGGTCGTCTAGACAAGTAGCAGTTACAAAAAATGTATACTACTGGTTGCTCAGCCATTAGGTATCGACTATCCTTCGATGGCCTAACAATTGTATTCTGCCTCTTTCGATATCCTGAGAAAGTGACAAAAAATCTTGCCGTGACGAAGCCAAAAATCTTCTCACAGCGAGAACCAAGCTAATACAGTTATCTCTCGACTGTTTTCCCCCAGTAGCTATACAGGATCAGCTAGCAGCGACCGTTGACGTTTCTTCAACAAGAAATGCGTCCGATTCCCTTCATGGTCTTTGCTTGAATCCCCGAAGAAGCGTTTAACTCTACAGAAATTATTTCGATCTCCCTTCGCAGCTCGCTTTCTATCTTTTCATTGGCCGAGTCTTACGTGTTTTTGACAATCAACATGACGTCTCTTGTTCCTAGCCCTACCTATGATTATTGCGTTACTTTCTCTTGAATGAAAGATTACGCAGCTACGGAAAGATACAATAAAAAGAACACAGTTCTTAACAATAGCGCTGGAGAAAACCTTCCATAACGTGACAGAGATTCCCCCCAACACTTTGGGTTTTCTAGGGTCGAAGTCTTTGCATGGGAACTCCACAATCTTGTGGGATTTAACCCATCGGCCAGTATCTAGATACTGGAATCGCTTGAGATTAATGACATACCAAGGAAAGACATGGAAAATAAAGACAAATATATATAACTTTACTAACCATAATGACCTACCAAGGTGTGATGGAGCGGGTTCGCTCCTGTAAACTTTCTTCTCTCTCTCTCTCTCCAAACCAAGGAAAAGAACTCGTCACAGGCATGTTTTTTTAGGCCACCGCTGCTGCTGCACACCTTCTCTTCTGCCCACCTCCCTGCCTCTACTGCCCAGTCTCGGCTCTCGTGACGTGGCGCGTTACATTGTTTGTACTGCGTCTCTCCTCGCTTCACCACTACTCTGAGGCGTGCCTTTGTCGGTGGTGGTGGTGGTGGTGGTGGTGGT
>SMGT01012685.1:0-16659 GCA_004794575.1 Lanistes nyassanus
GGTCATGGTAAGTATTGTTAAAGAAACACAAATTTAGATAAGAAATTTGCATTTTTTCTCTTGGTGGCATCACCCACCTCCTTTTTGTGCTAGTCAGCACTTTGGGTCATGGTACAGTATTGTGACAAGAAAATGCAAATTTCTTTATCTAAATTTGTGTTTCTTTAGCAATACTTACCATGACCCACCCTCCTCCCCGCTGATGGCTCTGGTGTCTTGAGAAAGTCAGTGAGCTGTGCGCATGGGTGGCATACACTGTGCGCATGCGCGGATGGGGCTTACCAGGGTTGCTGTGTGGGTTATTTTTGTTTGGAGAGTGCATTTAGGGATTGCTAATTGAGAATATAGCACTTTGGGTCATGGTAAGTATTGCTAAAGAAGCATTTAGACAAAGAAATTTGCATTTTTGTACAGTTTCCTGTCCACCAGTTTTATGTTCATTTTAATGCTGTTATTTATCTGCAAATATCTGGAACAAAATTTGGAAAAAAAACTGCATTCAGCTAAGAACGTGCTAGTTATTTTGGAGTCACCATCTTCTAAGAAACTAAAAAGCTTAGAAAGACTGCTGCAGCAATATCCAGTGAATGTTGGAGGATGTTACTGGCACTTGAGTAGCGTAGACCACAGATGTTCTGAGATGAAGTTTTGTATCCCAGGAAAAGCTTGCTGCTCACCATCAGGAGGAAATAGCAGCAATTCGCAAGTCTGAGCAAGAACTGCAGAAGATTGTGGCCTCCTGGAGCGCAAGTGACAGCCCAACACAGAGCAGAACAAGACAACAGCTCATGCACCGGGCAGAGAAGCTGCAGCGGGAGGTGGAGAAGCGCGAGAAGCTCTTGCAGCAGGCAGATGCCCACATGCAGCAGGAAGTGGAGAAGATGCGGGAGAGCATGGCCCACAGTTATGCCAAGCAGCGCGAGTCTGACCAGCTGCGTCTGCAGCACCAGTTGACGCAGTACAGCAAAGCCATGCAGCAGGGAGAGCGAGAGCGCACCCACCTGGAGCGACAGATGGAGACCATGGCTGAGGAGTTGCACAAGGAGAAGGAACTGTTGGAGCAGCAGCTTGGGCAGCTTCAGCAAGAGCTGGAGGAGAAAACCAAGACCATATCTAAGCTCCGGGATTACGAGGAGGACTACCATGCTCAGGCCCAGCAGGTTCTGGAGATGGAGGAGGAGAAACACCTGCTGCAGGACCAGCTGGAAGAGCGAGACTGTGAGATGCAGTCGCTGGCACAGGAAAAGGACAAGCTGCAGCAAGAGCTGGTAGAGGTGGAAGCAGTACTGAAGGAGGAGCGCAGCAGGATGTCCGAAGACTTGCAGGCTTGCCGAGACGCCATCGCTTCTCTGAAAGAGCAGAAGGCCAGTTTGGTGGAGGAACTGAGCGCTGCTCAGCAGCAGCACCAGAGAGAACTGGCTGAGTCGCATAGGCGGTTTGGGGAAGCCAGGGAGAGACTTCGCAAAATGGAGGCTGCACTTGGGGCAGTGAACAAGCAGCACATGGAGGACATAGAAAAGGTGCAGCTGAGACTGAAGACTGCTCATCAGCAACAAATTGATCAGATGGCACAGCAGTTAGCTCAGGTGGGTATCCCTGATGTCTGCACTAATATTTGGAGTAAACCTTTCAGCTCTGTGTACATTCAGCAACTGTGTTTGTTTCATTTTTACATTATTTGAGACCATGTGTTAAAGTTATTCATTAAAGTAAGCACATTGCTCTTCTTCCGCATCTTCCACACTACTGAGAAACCAGATGGATTGTATGTTGAACTGTATGCTGTCTTGCCTCTCAGACTAATGAGAAAATTTCTGTATTCATTACTTAGAAGAGCAGTCCTAGTTTTGCATGTATCTGTGTTGCAAAATTATAAGATAACCCATCCACATTAATAACGAGAAGACAATCCAGTGCTTTCAGTTCAAAAATCAACATTTTTCAGGTTCCGAAGGAATATGCAGCAGCTCTAGAAGAAGCACAGAGACTTCATCAGAAAGAAAAGCAAGAATTAGCTGATCATATCCGACAACAGACAGAACTTGTACTTGTTCACACAGCATCACAGGTCTGAGAGAGGTGTTTGTAATTAGCTGTGGTTACTTTTCATATTTCTGTTTGCACTATTCAATACAAGCTGGTGATCTTGGCTTTTATGCTATGCTGTCATGTCGACTGTTGTGTAGAAGCGTATCTTAAAATCATTTTTCTTGTCATAATACTGTACCATGACCCAAATTGCTAATATCTCAATTAGCAATCCCTAACTGCACCTTCCAAACAAAAGCTCAACCCTGGTAAGGCCCCTCCGCAGATTTGCACACTGCGCATCACATGTGCACACAGCTCACTGACCAATACAGACTGACTTTCTCAAGTGCTGTTGTGCAGACCAGACGTGTGTGGATTGCCTCTGCCCTGTGTTTTCTTGCGTATCTTGTGCCTTGGCATCTCGATGGGTACCTAGGCTTGGACCCTCCTTGATGGCGTCGGTCCCACTGATGGAGCCCACCTTTGCCTTTCTTTCTGGTGGTGAGGGCTTCGCACTGCACTCTTCCGGTTCCTCCTCTGTGGTGGCGCCGGTCGAGTGGTGGGGGGATATGGCTTGGACTTTCGCTGTCTGAGGCAGTGGTTGAGAGACCTTCCTCTCTCTTCCACTCCCAGGTGGCGCACGTCGCCCTCCTGCTGGAAGCTACCCTTCACCCAGTGGTGCCGACCAGAAGTTGCAGAGCCGCACCCTCCTTCTCTTCCTTCCTCCTGGCTCTTCCCCCGTGTACACGGCAAGTGCCTTGGCTCTGGCGGCCTCTTTGCAGTTCTACCATGGGGATGGTCACTTAACTCTGCCCTGGCTCACTGCTGCACTTCCGGGTACCTCAGCTCTTGTTCATACATGCGTCACTGCATATGTCACAACAACCTGACTGCCAGGCAACAGCTTCTAATGGCGGTACAGGGCACACTACAAGCGAGTTACTGAACAGGCAGACAAGAAAGCATAAACAAAATCTGTCTCGCATGTGGGGGCACATATGCATGCATGCACACCCATATCGAAAGAAGAGGGGAGGCCACTTCCGCCAGCTGGACTTTTCCTGTGGAAGGGCCCCTCCTGTGACGGTCCCCCTCCAGTTTGAGTCACAACCGCTTTCCGCGCTCGTCTCTTACCGCGTTGCTTGCATCACAGCCTGCCTTGCTGTTTCCTTGAATGTCTTTCTAGATGTGGTAGCGCTTCTTTTGGTGGACTTCCATCTTCCATTTGGGGGGTCTGTCCCAGACCTCTCACGGATGCCTGGGGTCTCCCCTTGGTGCCCCTGGTGTGGTACTGGTTTGCGCATTTGGGGGTTCGCTTTCATGCGCCCCTTGATGCTTTGGCAACCCTCTTGGTGGAGGCTGGCCTCTGTATCTTTGCCCCTCCTGCCACCTGTGGACTCGTTTTCGTGCTTCCTTCAGGTGGCAAGGGACTTTGCATCATTTCATCTTTGCTATCTTCTTCTCTTTCTGTGTGTGCACATGTGGGTGGGGTGGTGGAGCGGATGCATGCAGGCACATGAAAGTATCTATGGGTGTGTGTTGATGTGGGTGGCTGTGCACGTGCATGCACATCTATATGTGTGCTCATGCATTTATGTTTAAACACTTTCCAAGTTATACAGTTTGACTACAGTATAGTTTTTGTCATTCTGGTGCAGTAATATACAGAAAGAAGTTATGCTGTTGCTTGCTTTAAGGCATCAGTCATAGTAAGACAAATGCTTGCACTGAGATCTTTATGTGCAAAAAATTATTTCAGACGGACACAGATGATGGTCTTGGCTTGTTGAAGGATGAATACATCAACATAGTCAAGAAAATGAAAGGTAGTCTGGTGCAGATGTGCACACTCACTAATTTAAAGAGATTACTTGGTGTCAGCCTCCCCGTCCCTCCTCTCTCTAGTGGTATGATTAAAGTCTTTAAATGTGACGGCTCTGGTGCTACTGAATTCTACACTGTTAGCTGGTAATATTACAACTTCTTTGAAGCTTTTTAATTGAACCATTCAGACGTGCAGTGTGTTTCATTCATGAAGACTACAGTGTGACTGCATTAATATATTGCCCACAGGATGTTCATCTGTACACCTACAGAAGTCTGCAGTTCTCCAGCATGTTTTTAGGTGTTGTGAATGTGGTATTGCAGGTGAAGTCATGCATCACATCAGTGAGTCTAACCAGAGGGCAGCTGCAGCATTTAAAACGCACCTGTGGCAAGAGCGGCTTCATACTATTAGTCACTTACGGCGGCGGTGCAAGTCTCGTCTTCGTTCGCTTCTGAGAACTTCCATGGAAGGGTCAGTAGTGCACAGCTTTGTTTCCAAAATTTTGGTCAAAGTAACAGCGATAGACTTTATAAATCTCAAAGTTTTAATTTGTTTTAATGCCTGTGGTTCTCATGTTTTTGGATTAACACTGAAATCCATCTTAATTCTTTGGCATTGCATCTGCCATAGTCAGAGCCATCACCACCACCTTCTTCTGTTTGTCATCATCATTCCATCATTGCCATCTGTGCCTCTTTCAGATTTTGATGACCACCCATGTGCATATTTGTGGATTTATGTATGGGCATTTTCCTTTCTGTTGTGTTGCAGATCAGCAGGCAAGGACCTGTGGATGGCAGTTGAGCATTCCCTTGACTGCTTGTTTGATTCTGTTAGTGCTTCTTTCTCCTTTACTCCTAACACCAGCACCACAACAACCCCACGCTCTAATGAAAAGAAAGCTCAGAGTCTGACAGAGGACAGGAGCAATAACAAAGATGAAGAAGTGTGGCCTAAGGATTCACTTGGTGAGGGTCACCAGCTTGCCAGAAATGAGACCTCAACCAGCAATGCAAGTTCCAGTTCTGAGATGATCTCCCATACTCCCATGTCAACACCAAGGAGTTTGGAGTCAGAGCGCTTGGAGCTTCCTTCTCACCTAGGCAGAGTCGAACTCTTTGAGCAGGTTCAGCAGGATGCATCAGTGTCTGAGTTTCAGGGCTCTGGTATGTTTTTTCCTCTTGTTCCTGATGATGCTTCATCACTTGCTGATTGGCATTCAGACAGTGATGTGAAGTTTAAACTTCAGCCACTAAAATCCAGCATCATGACATTGACATCACAGAATGATGATGCTGACAGCAGTAGAGGACAAGGTAAAACAAAAGCTAAACTGCCTGAGACATATTCACATACTCACTCTAAAGCTGTTGCATCCTCTGGGCCAGGATCTGCACCAACATTGACATCAAAGCTACACAAGGTCAGAGGTGGTCAAAAGAGTGATGATATTGCCAAGACTGGTGATGAGGACTGGAAAGAAGTGGGCATACAGAACTGGAGCACGGCAGTGGGCAGTGCCAACCTATGGCAAGCATTCACAGATCTGGCTGACCTGCAGCTAGAATCGGAGAAAAATCCACGAAAGCAGCTTCATTTTGACACAGATACTTTAGATCTGTGCAGCGATGTGGGGATAGGGAGAGACGTGCGCTTCCCCCAGACAGCAGTCAGTCCTGCAAGAGGTCGGAACCCACATGGAAACTCTGCATCAGCTCGACGCAGTGCACTTGTCTGTAAGTCTGGGGATTTCACAAAGCATATGAAAAAACTGTCTGTGAGATACAAGAGCTTGGATGACTTGCTGGGAAACTCAGAGAGAGATGCTGTTCCAGAGTCAGTGGTGCCAGAGAGGGAGATCCATCGTGAAAATGCAGTTCCTAGGGGCACAGCAGACAAGGATGAGAGAGGCGAAGCTGTTCATCGGTTGCATGAGCTTGAAGCTGATTTCCACAAGAATGGAGCTGCACGCACCTCGCAGAATGCAGAAAAGCACTGGTCAAGCTGTGGTATCAAAACAAGGAAGCTGTTTGAAGGGGAGGAAGTTGTCATGTCTGCTGAAGCCAGTATGGAGTTTGACAAGACATTTCAGGATTTGAATGAGTTACCCTACACCCCTGTCTCCAGGAAAAGGATTTCTAATAACTCATTAACAGAGCGCAAATCCAGAACTGTACATAGTGCAGAGAAAGCCAAGATTGCTATGGAGGAGGAAGATGCAGACTTCAAGCCCAAACAGCGCACTCGTTCTGCAGAAAATCTTACCCATGGAAAGATTCTCTCCAACAGCCAGAGAGTAGGTCCACAGAGCATCAGCCATTGGAAGGCACCAAAGCTGGGCTGCTCTTCACAGCAGGCAGAAATGGACACCAAAGCTGAATATGCAGGACAAGTTTTCAGAAAGCATAAACGGAGACCAGAGCTTCTGCAGCAAAGTTCTGAGACAGAGAAATTGGTTGAGGGGATACGTTCCTCTCTGTCCCACATAGACAAAGTTAGGTGGCGCTCCGACCAGGCTCTGCATTCCCACCAGAATGAGCCAAGAGACAATCAGGGGAATGAGGGAACTTACCAGTACACACCACTGCGACATTTTCTGACAGCCTCCCCTTCCACAAGTCTCCTCTCCACATACAGCGTGTCTGAAGGGGACCTTCGTTTTCTGCCGTATGAAATTTCTGCCAAGTTCACTGATCAGTTCTAAAACTTATGTGGCAGTGATGGTGTGAAACTGTGAGTGTACAAGAAATGTTCCATATGCCTTGGCTTTCCTTCCAATGCCAAAGCTATATTTTAGAATTTTTAAAAATATGTTTTATAGTATGGTAAGTATTTTTTTTCATGCTGTATGCTATTAGGTTATTTGTTGCATAAACTTTAAAAGCAATTAATACAAAAACTAACATATTGGAAATGTGATTCGGTTTACATTCCTTGATTATGCATTCATTGAAATTGCATGACTTGAAATGCTAACTTTAAAAATAATCTACCTAACAAAGGCACTTGGTAGTAAAAAAATGAGTATGAACGTGCATGTACATAAATGAGTACAATTCCCCATTATTATTCACTTTAAATATGTGTTAATAAAGCCAGCTATTTATTAATTTTGATAGTTTCAAATCTGATAGTTTCTTTGTTGGTTAAACCACATGGACTCACTGGATGTCATTAGCAAACTAGAAGGAAGACTGGAGATTTTATCACAGAGATTCTACCTACAGGTGATGGAAATTTGTGGTTGGAATATTACTCTCTTTTCCCTCTTCTCCTCAATCTGCTTCTGTATCAGAGGTTTTCTGACCCACATTCGCTTGGATATTTCCGTCCACCTAGACCCTGGTCAGCTTATATTTATTGACTACATGTATTTTGTGGCACCGATTAGGCGCTTATGCAGGAGTGTGGGGTTATAAATGGGCATATAAATTAAAATTAGGTTGTCAGGTAAAAATATACATTTATGCATGTGTGTGTGCATGTGTCCCACATCTGGTTTGATGAAACTGGCTGTGATGGTCATGCTGTTGGTGAGGAGGGTTGTCTGTGTGTGTGTATGTTATGTAAGTATGTGCATGTGGAAGCACACATGGCCATAGTGGTTTATTGAGCTCTGTTGTCGGTAACAACACCAGATAAAAAGAAATATGTTGAGCAGACTTTGTACAAATATTATCTTGTCCTTTTATTTATTCTGTGAGTGTACCTCATTACCAGAAGAAGGCATCAATGCTGCTCATTGATTGATGTCCACTGTGAAAGTTCAGCATTCTGTGTATGGCTGTTTCTGTGTCATTGTCTCCTGAGGATAAATATTTTCCTGAAATCTTAATGGAAGTTTGATGCTGCTAAAAGTTTTGAACGATGCTGTAGCTTTAAGTTAAAGATTGCAGATCAGAACTATAACTTTTTAAGATTAACAGTATTTGTAGACGTAATGAGGTATGCAGGTTTCAGTGAGTGGGTGGGTGAGCAAGCAAGCATGTGATAGAATAATAGCTTAATTAAATATTTTCGGCATCTTCCATTACATTATTAAATCTATTGCTTTTGTGGAGAGAAACAGTATTAACTGACCCAGAAGAAAATTGAATTGCTTAGAGTCTAGTATCTTCAGTACCATTCTGTGCTGCAAAAACCATACATGAAAAACTGAATGTGCATCAAAGTGCTCATTTTATATTTGTTCTTTTTAACTGATTAACTATCGACTGGAAAGTTTTATCCATGTTTTTACATTGGATTGTGTAACAGTTTATATATTTTTTGTAACAGAATAAAATCATCTCATGATGGTAAAGACTTATGAGAAGGATGAGCTGCTTCGTTTGCTTCTTGCAGTAGAACAGCCTGGCATACAGATAGTCATAACACATTTGATTTCTAGATCATTCTTAATTACAGGAACTAGGATCAGCCGACGTTTTAATTATTTAGCCATGGCAACACTCAAGTCATTGGCAGAGTGTACTGTGTGGCCAAACTAGCTGATATCACAGCTGACGTTGCACGTCCTTTTGAGTGAACCGACACCTGTCAGTAGACAAGCTGAAACATATAGTTTGCTATGTAAATGCTATCGATCGACAGTGCCTGGCACAATATCTAAACAAAAGTACAAAGGCCAGGTAAAATCATCTTCCGACTATTGCAGGAACGAGAATAAACACCAGGTGAGTGCAGCTTGGGGTAATAAAGGTACAACAAAAGGAACTGAACCAAGCGTGTCCGCGTCCATCGACCGTGCATGCCCGGCGACCGTACAAAGTAATTTGTATCTTTTGTCTGTCCTGAAGAAGAGGTTATGCTCCGAAACGTCGACTTTTTGTCTAATTCCCGCTTGGCTCAGCTCTTTTTGTTGCACCTTTATTACAGGAACTGTTAATACAGAAAAGCTTGCGAAAAGAACAGGTAAGCGTCCATATGCCTTGGGGTATATACTAGTGTGTGTCTGGGGGGGGGGGGGAACGCTTTTTCATATATTTGTGTCAGATGTAGGCCTTTGTGTGCAGTTCGCAGTTAGGATTTGTTTTGGGGCTGCTATTCTAGCTGAACTATCGAGATGGTCACAAAGTAGGATTCACACACACCTGGATCTTGACAGAAACGTGACCTAGGCCTTGCTTTGACCTGCCACACCCTCTCTGCGAGCTACGTCTTGTAGCTGCCGATTTCCTTCCTCAGCGCTTCAAGCTCTGGGTTGGGGCAGTAGAGCTCGGGTTTGACGATCCTCAGCTGCAGAAGACAACTCAAGATGAAACCAGCTAACCATCTAAACGGTGCCATGAAATCCACCTGATCGATTTATATGTGGTTGTGAACCCTTTATGGCACACCGACGGTTAAAAAGCTAACGCGTTAGGGCAGAATACAGAATCGAGTTTTCTGGTAGGCCTGTCACCTAAATGTGCTACTACACCCCCTAGTATTCATTCAAAAGTTTCTTATTTGTTGCTCATAAGTGGTTTTATCATTGACTGGAATGCAGTTCGAAAAGGCAGTTTCAGAACTGAAATATGCGTTAGATGTGATCTGAGAAGTGTTTTATAATCTAATAGTTTTACGTGTTTATGTAGGAACGCAAACAGATTTATAAAGCATGCTGGCTGCAACTATTCTTACTGTCAAGAAATCACGTGACACAGGCCTCATCCACGACCTCATCTTACCTTTCTTTTGTCTGTGGGTTTTATTTCCTCCCATGGTGCAGCTTGATTCCTTCTTCGCAACACCCTGCATAATTCCTCAAAAATGTCTTGATGTGTGTCATCGCAATGGATGTTTGTGGTGGCGCAATGTTATATATATGTACACACAATATATATGTATATATAATAATAATTAGCTCGAACAGCTACGATGGCATCGTGGAGATTGTAGTTGTTGTACGATAGATAATCCTTGTTAATTCGAACTATAGGTGAAAGGGCAGGCGCGCAGCGGTCGACCTTGGTGAATAGTCATCATCATCAGCAGTACTTCAACGTGACTTAGAAAGCCCGGTACGTTAATTGTCGGGTACATACGAACTAGCGTTGATTCATAAGACTATACGCAATAAAACATGCAGTCTGCGAGCGCGCGTGTGTGAAGGAACTTCCAGAAACCAGATTGCTTTAATAAACTTGTATTTTGAATCTGTCGTGTATATACGTAACCATGAGCCCCTGCAATGACAAGCGCGCCTGTGTGAAGATGTCCACTTTTAACACAAATGAAATCCTCATTTTCGTGGCTTTTGTAGATGGTTGGGTTCTACAGTTCTTAAGTGTGCGTACTGTGAAACCAGTGATAGAGCGCGCTGCAATATGCTACGTGGCTCCGTTGCTGAAGTCAAACGAAAACTGTACTATTAAGGAATGAATTCAGAATTTCAGTGGGAAATCCCCCCCCCCCCGCAAAAAATCTCAGATCGGTGGATATATATATATAACTTTCCCTGTGCAGAGACATGAGATATGTACATTCGAGGAGAATTTTAAGTTACAAGAGGGGGAGGGGAGGGATCGAACGAGGAAACTCCAGTGAAACCTTTTGTTAACATCAGTTAACGAATCTGTTTTATTACCATGCACTGTTTTCATTCGACTGCGAGGATTCACTTAAGAGCGTACTAGCAGCGAAGAATTCACCTGACGTCAGTCTTGGTGAAGAGGGCGTACAAGCTGTAGCACGCGGCACCGGCCACAGCGACAGAAATAATGGAGACCACTGGTATCAGCTGCCAACAGTCCACACAAGATCATGCAGAAACAGCATAATGCACGTTGTTGCACATTTTTCTCCTCCTCGACTTCTTTCTCCCCACCCCACCCACCTTTTCGATTGTTGTCATGCCATCTATCGTCATTCTACCAGCCCAGTCCCATCGTTATTCAGTCACTTTTCAATATAGTTGATCCTATTTAATCTCTCTCATCCCTCCTCTGTGGACTTCTCTCTCTCTCTCTTTCACACACTCACACACAAACGCGCGCGCGCACACACACGCACGTCCATGCATGCATGAGCAGATCGAGTTACAGTCTGCATTTACTTCTTTGTATTTCTTGAGGGCATTGATCCCAAAAGCGAAGGTCTTAGGCTCTGGGGGTGGCGGCATGACGTGTGTGTGCAGGGACAGGGCGACCCACTCGGCCTCCAGGCGCTCTCCCCAAATCCCTACCAGCTCCGGGGTCTTCTCCAACCACGCTGTCACTCAACAGGAGCGTGGCCTCCACACAGCAGAACATATTAACGAAAACTGTACATGCGAGAGAATAATACAGAGTGCACGCATGGGAGCGTGTGCGGGTTGTCTGTCGGTCGCGTGCGTGCGTCTGATTTGAAAGGACTGGTGGGTACCGACGTGTTCTCGCTTGCTGCGGATGCGTTGAAAAGAAAATTTTACATGCCATTTCATATACAAGACAGTGGTTTAATGCGGCAATTAAAGATTTTGTTTGTACGTAATTTTAATTACCACGGCAGAGTTCAGTTGGGATACACTCTTCTGAACAAACGCTAGCTAAATATTCGATGAACGAACAGAAAAAAACTGTTTTTTCTTTCGAGAAATACCACAGCTAATAGATTTAACTTGTTCACCCATCAGCCTTTAAAAAATAGAGGACTTCGATGAGTGCCACAAATTTTATGTAGTTATAATATATCAGTTGGGGGCCTGAGAAAAATGTTATTGCCGGAACCCGGGATCGAACCAGGGACCTTTAGATCTTCAGTCTAACGCTCTCCCAACTGAGCTATTCCGGCAGGCAGATTCATCGGTCGAGAGCAAACTAGACGTTAATGACCAGTACCCACAGATAAAAAGGTCTTCATAAAGCTGATTGGAGATACCATAGAAAGGAAGGATTAAGGATCCGAGAAGGAAGGATCCGAATAAAGAAAGAAAACAAGACATAAAAACAGTGGGAAACCACTGAACAGCTACAGTCAGTGTAAGTACAATAAAGTCAATCTTTATAAGGATATGAGTGGAAGAGATTAGTGTAAGAAATTTTGCATGCTATTTGAATTCCTGCTATAAGCTAAATGGATCAGGAAAACTGAGAAAAGCAGTGTGTGTAAAAACTGTGTATATAATATATATATATATATGCGTCGAATACTTCACGATAAGCACCATATTGTTTTAGATGCAGGACTTGACATGAATTAAGCTTAATTCCCCTTTTCACTTGCAGTAGTAGGAAAATGATCCATGCCTGAGCAAACATATATTAGGCCTACGCACGTGCGTTGGTTGCCGGCAGCTGCATTTTAACGGAGATCTTGCCTGGCAACATAACTATTTCCCTTAAAACTAATGCACACATTTACTTATTTTCCTGGTCCGACAGGATTTTAGAAACTTTTCCTTGCTGAGCTGGACAGCTTATCAATTTCATAGCTGCAGGATGATTGGCGACCGTAATGTCAGTTATCTGATTTGAACATAATTTTCCAGCAGAAAATAACGACACAATTTCAACAAAGTTCTGAGAGCTGTGAACAACCATATATATATATATATTTAGATTACATCAATATCAATCGATTGCTGTGCGAAAGGAGAAGACATAATAAAAAGACGGGTTGCATGCTGCAATTCTACTCACCTCGATCTGCGATGGATGGCACCTGTCTGTTGACAACAAAACGCCTCTGGCCGCCGTACGTGGTTGTTTTCTCCCAGAGAGACTGGGAATGCGAGATGACGCAAACTTCTACGTGACATCATATCTTAAATGACGCGAGAAAATATCAAGCCGTTCCTAATTAATTATTACTACTCAGTCAAATTAAGTATAAGTGGTCTCTTTAAGATCTTTCTTTATCGCACTACCATGATATATATTTCCAAACATTCCACCCATTTTCACGCACACAGACACAAGAGCACATAAAATAGTAAACACAGCACCCAAAGAAGTGTAGGATTCTTTTGGGGCATATTCTTGATCCGACCGTGCATGACCATCGTCCTTAATATCAACCAAGTGATCTTTTATTTATTTTTTTTTTAAATCTGTATCTGTGTACGGGTGTGCCGTCGAAGAAGGGGCCATGCATGCCCTGAAACATATATGTCGACTTCCTAAAAGTCTCGCTTGGCCAAGTTCTCTTTGTTGTACCAAAAATGTACTTTTTTTTAGATGCGTAGGAAGTCATTAATTAAAGTTTTTTTAAAAATGTCTGCTGACTGTATATGTGTGTTGAATAGTCCGCTTAATTGCCGCTGTAACACCGCGGATATTAGTGCACGTTTACTTTAGACTCTAACTCGCAAATCCACGTTCAGATATATAACTCCTTAAACGATTCGTTTTGCAAACTTTTGACAACCCTATGTTATTGCTGACGTTATCACAACCTAAAACAAACACTCGCCAATGGATCGATCGAGTTACCCAGGATGGCTGATATATTATGGTCTCCGTGCTTCGATCAGTAGGCGACGCCGCGTCGTAACCCAACTTTCAACCTGTACTTGCATCGAAGGGGAGGTGTGGGGATATTTTCCATACGATAAAGCTAGGATTGTTGTGACAGCAGTAAAGAAATTTTCATGGTCCAAGGAAAATATTATAAAAGCGATATTCCAACGTTTCGAGACATAATCCGTGCCTCAGAAACAGCTGGTAAACATATAGAAAACTTTGTGTGTATAATGCCCCGAAACGTAACCGTTTATAATATTTTGTTTGACCCAATTAGTTTCTTTGTAATACATAAACAAAGAACAACGTGAAAAGGAAAGAAAAAGGATTGATATGGTTGTACGTCGTGAACATCGTACATAATTTACTTTTCGTGGCAAGCTAGACTGGCACGTATACTGTACTGGCACATATACAGTCCTTCGACCATTCGATCTATACATATCCGTTCCATGTAGGGCTGCAGTGGTTTACAAAAAATATCGTTGGTTCATTATTTTCCTCAACAACTATTATATTGGGGTTGGAGCAGAGATCGACTTCACGTAGTGCGAAAAAAAAAATGTTTTAGTTGTACAAGCAATGATTCCAGAGCAGGATCAATAGGTCGATCGGAGAGCTTTAGACTGCAGACCTGTTGCCTGCAGGTTACGGAGGGGCATATCGTCGAGTTCTATAATTTGATTCAACAGCAACAACAAAAACCAACAACAACAACAACACCCGGGAGGGAATGTGGGTGAAGGGACGTATATTAATGACCGGCTCATAAAAATAGTTAAATACATAAAACATAAAATTAAAACATCAGAACTCATTAACTGTTTGTAAGCCATTTAGAACACATTTGCGTTTAATCAACACGATAGAAGGCACTTTGTTCTGGGGGTGCTTTAAGAAATAACTGGTGCTGTTTGGAATCTCACTCTTCTGATATAACCGGGGTAGTCCGTATGTACGAGAGGAGCTAAACAGAAATCAAGCGGTTGGAGTACTGGGAATGGTCTGAAAAGCGCCAGGACTAGTAGGTCACCTTACTAATAGATAAGTAAGGACAAGAGAAAGCCTCCGTAGGTTTTTGTCAGCTAGCAGCTCAATGAATCACTAAGTAATAAATCATTGTAGTCTACTTTCCGGACGTCTACGTCATGTCTTTGTGTGGTGCCCGTGGAAAATCCGACTGGGAAAATCAAGAAATTATTGCTCCCTACCGGAAGTAGCGCTTTCGGCTGCCACATCAACATGGATGATGCACAAGCACCTTTGAGGAGGCGTGACATGGATCTTTACAAAAGCATACGGTTTTTTATTCTGTGATTGTTTACCATGAATTAGCTACTATTTTTAAATAAGCGGTAAGTATTCACAGAAACTGTTATAAATGCTTAGTATGTGTCCACCTGTCAGTTCTCATGTGTCTTGTGTGGTTCATAAGACAATACTCATACTCAATTGTGAATCGAATGCATACTACTACTAGCGGCAGTGATAGCCGGATTACTCGGAATAGGTGAATACTAAGTCTAATATTAATAATGCTTCGTACAGACACACTCATAGTCATAGCCATTCTCTAGGGCATTTCTCAAAATACGTTGTGATGTCTATCATTCTTATGGGTTGAGTCCTTACGTCTGACAGGGAGCCCGCGAACAGCGAATTTCCCCTCCCTTTTTATGATTACAAACAACGAGCATTGTTAGTCTGCTAGTGTTAGTGTTAGATTACAGATTGTGTGCTATGTATGTACATGGCTGATACTGTGGTAGCGTTTTCACTCCCTTTTGGGCATGAATGTAACCCATTATGGCTGAGTCCACAAAAAAAATTTGACACCTCATAGTTTTTTAAAAGTTGAATATTAGTTCTTTGCAAAATATCCATCAATAAATCCAAAAGAAATAGGAAAATGTTACAATAAACCTTGAGGCGTCCTTGTATTTTAAAAAGTAATTGACTTACACATTAAATTAATAATGGGACTTAGGAGGATATTATGACTGAATGATTGCGCAAATGATTTTCTGGAGTTTCTCTCACGAGTACATCATAGACAAAACTAGGATTTAGTTATGTAAGTTATTGTGTGTTTGATCACTGCAATGGCCCTGATTACTTTTCACCACTGTTTTTGACTGCATTAAATATAAATTACTGTTATTTTATTATTGTTGGAATCAAAGAAAATTGCTGCTTGTTTCAGATGGTTTGGTCTTTGGTGCCCGTAGTTTTCAACAGCAACCAGTGTTTATGATGCCACGCATCAAAAATGTGCACATTTTTCTCGCAGTGGTGGGGGTTTTCTTGGTGTGGAATATTCTTACATACTATACACTGGTCAGCAAAAGCAATTCAAAGGTAGGACATCCTGTTTTTGTCTCTCATCGTCTACTGGTTTTAAGTTTTTGCCTAGTTGTCAGCACTCGTTTAATGAGCGGGCTGACTACATTTAATAGGGATTCTCTGTATGCACCTGTTGTGTACCGAGGGTTAGCTGTGTGAAGACTAGCGTCATTATAAGGAAAGGGATGGCAGATCTTTTTGAGGATCTGCCAAGTTCCTTTCTTTCGACCCTCTCTTTGCTACATATTTGGGTATGGTAAGCTCCCTTGGTCACATGCGTCTGCATACGGTTATGTTAAGTGTTTCAAGTACTTCCTGATAATATGTTTGGAGAGCTAGCATTTGAAGTGTTAATAATGTCAGCCAACTGGTGGATAGCTGAAAAAGATTTATATCAAGGATAAAAGTCTCACAGAGTATTTCATGAATATTAGTGTATATATATATATATATTCTCTCTCTCTTTCTGTGTGTGTGTGCATACACTTGCAGGTATTTTTGTTTGCATAATTTTTATCTTGCAGTTTTCAACATCTGCCTGCCTTTGACCTTAATAGATATACTATGATTCATATGAGGCTTTTCTTTTTGTATAATCCATGAGAATGGCAATAGTACCAGTTCATGCACAGCCCCATTTCCCCCTTCTTTTCCTGACGATGAGCAGGAACAGTATGCAGAAGACGTCCTGGAAGTGAGGCTGACCAAACTGCAAGCTCGTCTAGCTGCTCAGCTGGAGGACAACAAGAAGCTTCTGGACCAGCTGCAATCACAGAAAGAAACAGGTGTGGGAAGTCTGTGTGTGTTTGTGGGAAGTTTTCTCTGTGTGATGGGGGAAGTGGGTAGATAGGTGGTGATGGTAAGGAACAGGAATTCATGGATGTAATGATCTCTGTATCGCTAATCCATTAATCATGTAGAGCATGTATGTTCCTTGTTTTCCTTTTTATTTTAAACTGTAAACCTTTGTTCAGTTTGTTCTAAAAGTGAACTCTGCTACAGTCATTCAGTGATGCCCCACCCCCCCCCCCC
>SMGT01012685.1:25602-65319 GCA_004794575.1 Lanistes nyassanus
TGAGCCAGCCGGTATCGCTGGCTCAGAAATTGGCCTTCGCTAGTGAAGTCTGAAAATTAGCTGTGCACGTCCTTGATTATAGTAGTCCTTGCCCCTTACATATCATGACCAAACTGCTGTTCGTACCTCTAGTGTTTGTAAGGACCACGATTGCTGCATGGCTTTGTTGGCATCATCCGTCTGCTTTGTTCTGCTTGCCTTGTCCCAGAAGCTTTTTTTTTTTTGAAGGTAACATGCAGGATGGGTTTTGACTGTATTTGTTTTTATTTTAGAGTTGAAAATCCAGAAATATTTTTTTTTAAAACCCAGGGAATACTAGTGAAGTATCCAAAATGGTTGACACTTCTATATGAGGCATTGTGGCTTCTGGCCTAATATTTTAATAGGGTCAGTTGACTGATTTTTTTTTTAAAGCAAGCTCTTCGTATTAGTCTTCCGAACTAGTCTGCATCCCTATGCTCACTTGACCAGTTTCTTAAAACCAATTTTAGGTTGCAGGGGTTCTCATCTATCTCTTTTCCCTATCCAGAGGTGCATAAAAATACAAGGGTGAACAGGCCTTACAGGCCTTTACTTTCTTTCTGAGTGGCAGATGGTATGAGCCCTTTTGCAGCCTAGTTCGTAAGTCCTGTGCACAGATAGAACAAATTTTGAGATAATGTAGAAAGTTCTTGCGAGCATACAAGTCAGTGGGTAAAATTGCGGCATAAATGTTCTGTGTATATGTTTAAAAGTCTGAGGTTTTCAAGGCTTGGATGCCTTTAGACACTTGTACTTTGTTAAGTTTGTATGTTTGTATACAAACATCAGTTTGTATGTCCTTTCCACTCATAAAGATGCTTGTAAAATACACAGGGCAAATGAGCTTTATGACTGGAAGGACAGATGCTAATGCTTGTGCAACCCAGCCCAGGATTTGTTGCATCAAGCCTTTAGAAGTTGCAGCTTTAATGCTTGTCTGTTGGTTGACAAATACAAGTGACCTGCCATAATGCTTTTTGTTGTATGCATGTGTATGAGATGTTCTGAATTTTTGGTAAACCTGGCATCCAAATGACGCAAGTGGCACAGTTAATGTTTCACATTTTATGAGTTAAATGTTGTTGAAGTTCATTAATATATTAAAATTAGTTTGGGTTTGTTATTGAAGTTGATAACCTTGGGATGATTAAATATTCGTGCTTCTAGAAGTTTCTGAAAAGTGCACAAGTTGGGGAAAAGTCAAGCTTACTGCGCTCCTCATCTTAATAAACCAGCCTGAGATCTTCTGTTATTCTCCAGTGGAACATGGGATTATCAGTCCTGTTGCTACTGCTCATGCCGTATTGTTTGCTTCCATGTTTAGCTGTAATGAGAAACCTGTTTCCATGGCATGCAGATGTTCTGTTTCTAGGTTGCTCTGAAATAGATGAACTGTACATTTGTGTTTTTCTTTTGATTTAGCCTTAATGTATTTGATGATTGGACTTGGAGGGGATATTGCTCAGCTTGGTCTGGAATTGATAACAGAACTGATCAGGTAATTTTTTTAAGTACTTAAGGCAGGACTACAAATATTACATGGGTTGGGTGTTTTGGTCTCAAGGATGGGACAGTCATTGAGCAGTTGGTGTGTGTGCACACGTGCATGCATGCTTGCTTGTGTGTGTGTTTGTGAGCAATGTCTTGATAAGCCATGCGTGTTTGCTTGAAAGTGCCTATGGACACATGGCTGGATTGCTTGGATGCTCATATTTCTTGTCCACTTAGAATACACATAACAGGGTGCATGGACATTACAACCAATCATAAGACGAGTTGCAGATACGAATCCTATTGCAAACCAGACCAGATAGGCAAGCTCATGTACAATGGATGGCAGCAATTTGTCTCTAGACAGCTGTAGATTGTCTCGAGCATCCATCAACTGTATAGAAGCTTGTGATTGGTTGAAAGTGTAAGATGATCATCTGTTTCTGATTCTGTGTTTGCCACTCGACTGTTCTGACTGAATGTCAGTCTAAAGGGGATTTGCTTTGGGTGTGGTCTCATTCAAATGACCTGTTTACAACATACATGCAAGCTACTTTAATTACTGAGTTCAAACCTTCTAAATCTTGCTTTGTAATACTACAAGCAAGGGGAAAAAAGACAATCTTAAGTTCTTTTTTGCAACAAGCAGAGGAGAGATGGCATTCACTTTTATTATATTGTTTAAAGGGAAGACAAGGGTGTATGTCTTGAGTTGCAATACTTCAGGAACCCGATAATACACCATTGTGCATTTATTATGCACATAATTCAGAAAGATAAAGATATATTTCCACCACTTTTTTTTCCAAGAACTTACAGAGACCTACATAATTCTTAAGCAGGGAGGTTTAGGGACCTCAGTTTTTGAGATTGAGGCAAGCTCAGTGAGATCAAAGTGCACATGTAGAGATGATGGGGCAGGAAATAGTGTAAACATATAGGTATATGTGTGGCATGCATGAGGCTATCTTGAGACATATTGGCTTGATATTTGTCTTTCAATTAGGATACAGGTATGTTAGATGTGCTTTGTGATCAGGTTTATTGTTTATTAAAGTGAAGTCAGCAATGAAGGCTGAAGGGAGTGGGTGGTGCAGGCCAGTGGGGGAAGTGGAAGAAGTAGTAACCAGAGCACTCGGGGAGAGCTCCCAACAGCCAGCCCTGTACACAGCTGTGACATGCAGGAAAAGTACATCCACTGGACATGATATTGGAACCACAACCCTGTGTCAATAACTAACACATTACCACCGTGTTACAGGCAGCCCCATGTGACCAGGTGCTTGTATCGACTTAACTTCCTCATTTTGTACACACTGTTACACATCCACATTGGTGAACCAAACCATGTTGCTTACACACATTTACTGTGCGAGTATCATTCTTTAAGACACTAACACGTGCTAGAGGCTGAATCGGTACAGGTCCCAGGATAGTGGCATAGCACTGTCTAATTGTAAAATTAGTTCTGCCTCAAAGTGTGTGGCGCCTAGGCTGATAAATCTACATATAGTTCTGCCCAGCACATTTTTAAACATAGCTATATGGTTAGTTATGCCCTGCACATTTATAAACATAGATCCAGTAGCACAGAGAGGTAACCTGAGTATCTGGAACCTTGACATCTTTTGTGTAAACAGTCAAGCAGATCTTAAATTTTGACACCGTTTTTCTGGCAGGTGTCAGTTTTAGCTCTGTAGCCATTATGAAACGTGATGCTTGTAGTTATGGAATTGAATATTAAGAAATAGCACAGCACTAAGGTATTTCTTGTCATATGCTAGATTTGCATCAATGATGCTAATAGTGTTTATAGAGTTAGAGCCATTTCTGGCAGTTTTGATTTTGAGACAGTGCCTTTCTCTTGATGTGTAGATTTTAAATATTTTCTGTTATGGAGGTTTTGTTTGTATTTGCCATCCACAAAGATATCACAATTTTAGTGTTAATTGAATTTCTTTATCACGAGGCCATCGACCTATATGTATGGGGTCAGTCTTGTGGCTTACAAATAAATACAACAACACAACACTCTTGCAAAACACCTTAACATCAAAGTACGGTGGAATGACACATTATGTTTGGCAATCACTACCCTCCTTTGCGATTCTTCCTTTACTTATTTTTATTGCATAATAAACATAGCTATTGATCTAATAACACTGTAATGCTCATTTTATAGCATTCATTCTAGTGATGGTTCATAGACCTTTCTGAAATATTTCCATATGAACTTTGTAAGTAGTAAGAAGTCAGGATTAAAATGAAAAAGCATCATGATAGTGTGTACATTTCCCTTAGAAATAGGAAAATGATCTGCTGATCTTGTTTTCAAATGTAAAACGGTGTTGGCTTTTAATAATTTCAGGAACATTGTAAATGTTTGCTTCACAACTTGATTGTTTTGATTATAAACAAGGTAAGCAGTGGTGTTTTTTGTGTGCACTATCACAAATTGCCACTCTGGTTGATCAGACAACAAAATTGACAGACTAATGCTGGAGCCAGATTTTAGGCAAGTTGCTGCTGTTGTTGTCTTGTCAAGATGGCAAGGAGAGCCTTTCTGTGTTTGTTATTTTGTGCCTGTATTTGGATTTCATTTAACAGCATAGTTACCTTCAGCCTGGCACAGCCACTAAGTTATGCACAGTTTATAGGCAGCCAGATGACAGACAATACAGGTGGCTCGGATGCAGGGCAGCATACTCTTCTGATAATAATGATTTGCTTCAATCTTTGGGCAGGCTGTATTTGTAAAATTGAGAATATAACCTTATAAATACTCATCACTTTTGATGGCTCAGTTCAAGACCTGTAGATCTTGTGCATGAAAAGTGTATAAAAATTATTCTTGTATATTTTATACATGCAGCATATAAAGATAATGTTTCATCTCAGGTTAGCTACTGTCACTCAGATAATGTGTAAAGATTATTACAGTGTTCTTGTATACGCAGCTGTGTGTGAATAACATTGTGGTGTAGTTCATTCTCCACCTGTCTGTTGCTCTCTGTCTTAACACTTAACTGTGTGGGAGATTATTAAGGTACATTTTGCAGATGCTTGTTAAGATTTCACCAGAATCATGCATTGTCAGAACACATCTGTTGATGTACACCTTTTACATAGGCAGAAATGTTTGTAGTCCCAGTGGGTAGACCCATGCCTTCACACTCGTAATAATTACCATATCTGCTTTCTGTCATGTCTGTGTGTGTGAGTATGAGTGATTGTATGTGTGTGTGCATCCCTCAGACCAACTGCTTTCAAAAGACTGTGGAAGATCTCACAAATATGTACATGTACTTTTGTGCTACACGCCATTTAAGCAGCTGCACAAAGGCTGAATTGATTAACAGCTGTTTTTGCTCATGCTTGCTTTGCTGATGGATGATGCGTCATGATTTTCAGCTAATACTTTTTGTGCTTTCATATTATGAAACTCTGTTTGCAGACAGTTCACTAATTGTGATGTCCAGCATGATGGGTCACTGTTTATCAGTACATTCCATGGGCTGACCTAAAGAAAATATGTAGGCTTTTTTTGGGGTGGGCGAGTGGGGATGAGAGCAAACTTTTCCTTACCGTTTGAGTGAAAGTCTTGGTCTTTTCTTCCATATACGTGCAGTGGTTATTTGTATTTGCTTTCTTCTGACACCTTCTGGTGATGGTTATTAAGGTCCACTGTGTAGGAAGGGATTTGGTTTTACGCATATAATTTCATTTGGTTGTGTATAGACAAGGAGAAGAATGATACAGGGTATGGTGGGATATGTGCATTTTCTAAGCTTCTGATGAATGATGATGGTTATGTTAGAGTTTATGCATGTACCTACATACACATGGCTGCACATTTATGTCTTCACTTTCTTGATTGGCGGTGGTTATGTTTTGTTTTAGGGAAACGGCTTTCATCTTGCATGTAATATATGGCAGTACAAGTGGGTAGATAATGCTAGATCGCAGAGCAATATCCTATTTATAAGCTGCAGTGTCAGCCAGGGCAGCATAATTGTATTTCTTCTTTTGCTGTTGTTCCCACTC
This sequence comes from Lanistes nyassanus, assembly GCA_004794575.1. Lineage (NCBI taxonomy): Eukaryota > Metazoa > Mollusca > Gastropoda > Architaenioglossa > Ampullariidae > Lanistes > Lanistes nyassanus. Next base: position 31,159 of record SMGT01012685.1, read on the forward strand.
TACCTTTCAGCATCTTCCTGTTCTATTTTCTTTCTTTCAGGTTACTGAACCGAACTTTCTCTTCAGATTAGAACTGAAATAGGAAGATTCGAAGTTGTCAATATAAACACCTTCTAACAGACATCTTTTCTTCTACGCATAGAGGCAGCAGGTGTGATGGTTTTCTTTGAGATTTCTGAAAATTGTGGAAGTCTTAAACTAACATACAAACACACATGAGGCATAAACCAAGAAAAGAAGAGTGACAAAACAAAATGAAGTAACAGTGAATCTGAAATAGCTACAAACAGCATAGTACAGTGTAGTGCTATCCATGGTTAATTAGAGCTGATTTTGAGTGCTACAGGCATTAAATAATTGGCTATGGTGGGAAGCACTGCAGATGATGTGGCATGACAGCATCATGGGGGCAATTCTTTCTGTTGGAAAGTGGAAATCCATTTTTCAGATATCATGTCAGATGGAATTTCTTTTATCAGAATTTTTCCCCCCGTTCTGGATGGTACTTAGCATGAGTCTAAAGTGTTCAGTCAGTGATTTTTTTTTAAGTTACACCCCTGCAAGGCAAGGTTTTGTTGCTGTAAGCCGACATCCTCTTTTGCTCTTACAACCACATTCTATGACTGGACTGTCCATAGTACTTTTATAAAAATGTCCCCAGATGTCAGCTGTGTCCATCAAGAACAGAATCTTGATGCTGGCAGAAGTGCCAAATGCCTGTGTGTGCAGTTCTGAATAAGAGAGCAAAACACACCTGTGTGCATGTGAATGAAGATTAAATTTTCTGCATGTATTTATGATGATGAAACAGACACTGAGTTGTACACACTTTACTTGTGATACAATTGTTTTCTGAATTTCTATGATAAAAGAGTGGTTGTAATGCTCTAGAGCATACCTTTCCCATGCCTGATTCTAGTGAGTCAAAGTGTGAAATGAAAGTGAAAATGAATTTATTTTAATAAATGGTATTTCTTTGATTTTTTTAACAGTTGAATATGATTGTCAAGGGGGATTTCTTTTTTTGGTTATGAAAGTGCTTGGTGCTAATGCAGGTATGCTGTTTGCTTGCATTTTTCTTCAATTTTGGAGGTCAGCCTAGTGGTGCAAGGGTTAAGTGCTAGCCCCAAGACAGGATTATCGTTCTTGGGTTCAGATCTTAGGCACACACATTTAGCATGCATGTGGTGCTTGCATTGGGTATACAGCACCAAATCCTTAATGTGGTAGACAGCAAAGCAAGGCTGCCTGAGTCTTTGCATCTAGCTCATGAAACTGCCCTCAAGCCCTCTGAAAGCTCTGAAAACTGTGTATGTTCCTATTATGTGGAGGAGAAATACAGGCACTTTTGCAACCCATTTCAGCCATGCAACCTGTTAACATGGTTTGATAGCCACTCAGATCTATACTGCTCAAAAATGTTGAAAAACGGTTGGTTGTGTATTGCTTAACATCCAGTTGAAGGGACGAACAAAGAAAACTCTCCCTACGAGAATGACTGACTTTTGGGTGTGCACTTAAGAACAATACTGGCGTGGTTTCTGTTTCTCCACAGTAGCTGTTCTACAACAGTGTGCTCACAGATATTTTCCCACTTAAACACTTGAGTCACAAGCGTGTCTGCTAATCCTTATGCACCTAGTCTACATGACACGGGCACTCATTTTTCTCATTCACGATGCTGAACAGGACTACAGCAGATGCCATATGTAACAGCTCCACGTCCAAACAACAGTCCAATGATGTCCCAGCTCCTCTCTCCTTGAGTGGGAAGTCTGGGCCTCCGTGTTGCTCAGTCATTCATCTGCTGTCGATGGCAATGGTAGTAACTGGCCCTCTGTGTCCACATCATATATGGCATGTGATGAACACTCCAGGAGATTTGTACATGGCAGTGTGGGCGGTGAATGTCATCACCTTTAAGGCTTTATACCTGGCTAGGGGTGCAACCATCCACTCAAGGACCTACAGAAGGCCAGCTGCCTGAGACCCTTCTGTATTGCCTGTCCACCCAGCAACCCTATATTCACCCCCTCTCCACAGGGCCCATCCCTTCACACCTTAGTGGGTTTTTCTGCTCAAATATCATGGACCAGTTGGAGGTGCATCTTTCTTACATTCGCCCACATTGGCTTAGCTAACAAGCACAACCCATGTATACAAAGAGCAGGTGCAGCACAAAATAATGTCAAAAATGTATGCCCTCCATGCATGCAGGCAACGCACCACTATAGCATAGAATGAGCCTATGTGCTCAGAGTCTTTTGTGAGATCACCTGCCATTCCTGCTGAAGCAAAAGAAACAGATGGTTAAGGTCAGCTGACAGTGGATGATTAGCCCACAGACGATGGTCCAGCACATCCCACAGTTGCTCGATCAGATCAATGTCCAGTGAATTTGTTGACCAGTCCATGCGAGTCGCTGCTGCTGCAGGAAGGTGGTGACCCACGCAACCCGAACCCTGTGTGGCACTTACATGCTGGAGAATGGCACCTGGTACCTTTGCCTGCAGTGCTGGCAGTACGATGGGCAGCAGAATCTCATCCCTGCAGACCATGCCATATGGTGCAGGGGTGTCCTGTGTAAGCCACTCCCATTCTTCCCCAAACCTTCATGGACCTGCCACCTAACATTTCATGCCTACCAAATTACCAAACATTTCACGCTTACCAAATTACCAAACATTTCATGCTTACTAAATTACCAGACATTTCACGCTTGCCAAATTATCAAACATTTCACACTTTTTTTTTAACAGTGGCATCATGATAACGCACACCCTGTCATCTCCAAGCATGGGTGATGCCATTGTGAAACGATCTCGCAGAAGGACTGACTGGGAAAGAGAACTTTCGTCCCCTGATATATCCAAGCCAGATGTCGCCGGGCTGGGACAGCCGAGCAGCTCGACAAGCCGGCGTCAGGATCGACCGGTCGCCCTGCAGGGACGCCTTGAGTGCAGGGTAGCCTCACACGGCTGGTTCTTTATCAATTCATCTGGTCTCTGATTGCTGGCTGCTCGCACCTGCCCCATGAATGCACTGGAGGTGGTTGTTCTGTCATGTAAAACCGACAAGAGGACTAGCCTCGTCACCCTCTCTGGACCTCGATCATGGGTCTCCCAGTCATTTGCACTCGCTGCCATTTCTTGTCTGGTTGTAGAGGTCTCGCAATGTCAAAATCAATGAGATACTCCCAATCGGTGACTAATTTGCTGGACTCCACCGCTGTTCTGCAGCCACCAAACTGCTCTACCACGATCAGCATCACGTATAGTCCACGTACTCCATTGGAGGCATGGTTGATGCGCTGATTGCACAAAGAAAGCTAATCCTAAATGTCATAATCCAATAAAGAGATGTTTGTTAAATTCTTGCGTGTAGTGGGAAATTTTGAAATGTTAGTGAATGAAATAGAAATGTTGCCATATCGACTGTAGCTTAATTCTTGACGGTGCTCATGTGACGCACTTAATTCGTGTGTAGCCATTTTTTATCTTGTCGGAAACATGCAGAGGGGTGGTTTCATGTCACAGCCTTACTATTTAGTTACTGGCTACTGCAGTTTCTTCGAAGACAATGTAATACCACATAATGTGCACATTGTGCAATCGATAAGGGAAGCAACTTTCAGGACGTGTCTCGCGTTTTGATAACGAAGTTTCTTCCCCTGCGAATACTCATTACTGTCGTTTAGAGGAACGCTACTAATGTCGATAGATGTTAACATCTGTTGTTAAATTGTTGAAATTATCATGAACGTTTATTAACAAATATTCCTAAAGAATTGTAAACAAATGCAGTTTCTGATTATAGCAAATCAGAAATGTGTTTATATTTCCCAGAGTGGATTCAGATCTAGTTCTTCTCAGAGCATACTTAGGTAATTTAGCTTGTTGTCAAGTGCTACGTATGTTGTCTCGTATTGCCGCAATAACAAACTGCTTCACAAGAAGCAAGCGCTTAGCAAAGGATATCTCGCGGTGACCGTCAGAGTCCCTGCAGATTCAGACAAGACGTTTGTCAGCCGGTAAATAATGCTAAATGCAGCAATTTACATTGGTACATTTAAATCACAGCAGTGCTTATTTTTACAGATGAGTATTGCACGTCAAATCATATGGAACGTATCTTCAATCTTGTTTTTTGTGCTACTGCATCGTATACCTAATACTAGACATAGACTAGTACGAATTCATAGAGTTGTTGTTGTTGTTGTTTTTTTAGTTTTAAGAAGACGTTACACGAAAGTTATTTTGTTAGAGTTGTATGGAGATGAATGTGATTATTCGTGGCGTCTTGTGGGTTGGCATAGCCTAAATTAAGGGACTTCAATAGTAATACTATAAAGGGGGAATTCAGTTGGAAGTCCCGAACGTACAGTACGTTGTTTAGGTTTTGCGTAGCTCGCAGATCCCGTGAAGGACGGTTCGCTTGTTCGCGGAGAGAAAGTTGGCAACCAGCCTTGTCTCAGCTACACAATTGAAATGCTGCTCAATTTTACAAAAGACGATTAGAAATAGTGCTATATATATATATAAGACTAAGAGATCACAGAACGTGCAGGTTGTATGTGGGTGTGCGTATGATTGTCAATTTTGAGACAGAGAGGTGGAGGGGGGGGAGATCGAGTTTGTGTTACATTATTCATAATTTCAATACCCATGACCAAGGGACGTGTTAGCAAATTAAGGCATCACACATATGGTAAACAGCCCAACTGTCTGCATGTTGTAACGAGAACTATCAGTAGAAGAGTGACGCCATATTCATCCATTCTCTTGCATCTGAACAGCATTTCTCTGTAGATCACCATTTATGAAGGAGCCTGTTCATATCACAGCAGTGGGGACTTAATCATTAAGCTGGAATTCTTGTTGTTTTGTGTGTATGTACATGTATTGACTGCTTAAGGTATGGATTATTAGAGTTTGCTCATTATATAATAAAGTGTTCATTTGGAGGGGCATGTTGTGTATTCACAGTAGTGACAAAAGCTGCAGCAATGATTTTTTAAAAAATACAAATATGCATGCACATGCACATGCCCATTTGTGTTCTCCTGAGTAATATAGTAACTGCTTACTGCTCGTTGTTATTATTATTAAAGGGGACTGGATAGCTCAGCTGCCAGAGCTGCAAACTAGCAGGTGGAAGGTTTGGTGGATTGAATCCAGGTTTGGCCAAGGATTATTTCCTTAAGCCTTGTGCAGATTTCACTGGGCCATATCCCACACATTAAACTGCCTTTCTTCACTGGCCATCTTACTGCAGCTATTACTCTGGTGGTTGTGTCAGTGCATAGCTTACTACAGCAAAGCCTTTCTGTAGCAGCTCCTAAAAATGCCGGACACCTCACCAATATGGACACTTGAGCCCGGCACCAATCAATTTTTAATGCACCCCCCCCCCATCCCTTGAATGGGTGGCCACACTGTCTGATGCGAACATGCTAGACTGAAGCTCTAACCGCATAGCTGTCAAGGTCCTGTTTTCAAGACATCGTCTGCTTCACAGCTCTTTATTTCTTTGGCCACATCAAGAGCATGCCAAAGGAGATTTCTGATGAGGGTTATGGTGAAGAAAGTGATGATGATGATTTCATCACCACCCATGTCTTATCAACAAAGGGAGCCTTGGGACATGCTAAGTCCTTGACTGCTCTAGCAACACACTTAGGGTGTATCGACCTTCTTTCGTCAGCCATGTCCATGAAGACTGTGTTAAAAAATATGCACATTTCACAGTTAAGCAAGGGGCACCAATTCCACATTTCTAACTTTTTCATTGCAAGCAAAACCACACAAGCTGATCTCAGACAGAATTTATTGTTATTGCTGACTGAATACAGTTGACTATTCCATTGTGTTGTCTATGTTTTGTTGCTTGTTTATTTTACCTGTTCATGCTGTTTACTGAAGTCTTGTGTTTAGTGTTGTATGATCACTTAAAAATACCTGGTCCTGCAGACCCTTCCTCAGATGAGCAGCCACCTGTATCACAGGGACACTTTTAGGCGGTCCCTAGGGTGTCCGCTATGGTTATGGTTTTGGGGTTCAGATCTTGGGCACACACATTTAGTATGCATGTGGTGCTTGCACTGGGTATATAGCATCAAATCCTTAATGTGGTAGACAGCAAAGCAAGGCTGCCTGAGTCTTTGCATCTAGCTCATGAAACTGCACTCAAGCCCTCTGAAAGCTGTGAAAACTGTCTATGTTCCTATTATGGGTTTTGCTGTAGTAGAACCCCATTTCCCAACAGTGCAAAATCACAGTAAGGTGGAAGCACTGTCTCTCTAAAATAACCAATCAACCTATTATAAATTACTATCAGAAACTTTTTCAGTTAAAAATCTTGACATCACGTCAGAAAATAGGTCATCATAAGCGCAAAGCAAATATAGTACTTTCTGTTGTTGAAGAATGCAGTGTTGAGGTGTATAACTGTAAAATAAAATGGGAAAAATTGTCATATTTCAAAAATAACAAACCTCTACAGTGTTTCAGATACAGTTCTGTTGGTGACTATGACTTAATTAGAAAGAACTGCTGTGTCAGCTTATATTAAAAAATAAAAACTTTACTCAATGTTGCAGATACAGTTCTGGTGGTAACCATGACTTAGGCAGAAGGAAACTGCCGTGGTCTGGCATTTGTTCATGGTGGGCTTATTCAGATCAAGATTTAAAGGAAACATGGTTTTGCAGGAGTATCTTGCCTTTTGCAGAGGAGCACTGGTAAGCAGTTTTCATCTTTGATACCAAGTGAAGGATGTACCAGACAGTCTCAATGAGCAGCTTTTAAAACGACAGATTTCTTCTTTGTTTTTGTCTGTTTTTCCCGCCAGAAAAAGAATGAGTTATTTAACAGAAATGCCATTTAAATCTTAAGTGACCCATGCTTTCCTCCATCTCTTTGCTTCTCATTCTCCTGTTTGCTCTTGCCAACTTTGTTTTCATTCTTCTTGTATTTGTGTCTGGAATTCTTGTTGAAATTAAACTGTTTTGCTGCTGAAAGAGGAAAAGGGATAGTAGATTATAATGGCAAGTTGCCAACCTTTAGCTGTAGTCATTAAAAAAGTGTTCACAATGTATTCGAAAGTCTAATGTACACTTACAATTGCATACATGATATGGAAAGGCATATATAAAATAACGAAAACCAATGAATTTATTGGGCTAAAGATTTCATCTTGTATTTCAGTCCCATCAATAAAGACAACTTCAGTATAAAAAACCTAGCTCACTACATGGAAAACTCAAATTTTTGAAAGGAAGCAAAAACCCAAGTTATATCTTGTTAAAGTCTTAAAATCAAGCAGTGGTGGAATGAGAGAATGCACCAGAGTACAGTTTGTCTAGGGAATGATTTGATGATCAAAACTAGAGTGTTAACAACATTCATGGGAGAAGTAAATGATTGATAGATGATTTTCTTTTCGTCAAAGGAGAAGTTATGTGACTTCCCAGCTGTTCATGTTGTCATGGGCAATGAATCATGTGATCTGGACTCTGCTGTGAGTGCAGTCACCTATGCCTTCTACTTACACGAGGTGAGCAGATAATGGGGATATAAGGAGGGAGCAAGGGGATGGGGGAGAGTGCATATATGTGCATGTATCCTTATATATATGTGTGTGTGTGTGTATGACCATGATATTGGGTAGAACTGAAACGATTGAAGAGTAGCCATGGTTTGTGATCTTTTGCTCCATCTGTATTCTGTAGTTTTTCTTGGTGTGTGTATTTTAAAACAGTACATATGTTTGAGAGACAAAAATGTGCTGTTTGAAGGGAAAATTTTTTTGTTGTTGTTGACGTTAGTGGTAAAAATGGCACCAAAACTTGGGATTGCGCTATAGTTCCCGTGTTGGAATTTTCTGCTTACAAAGTCAGCAAAACAAAAGGCTTTCAGTGGTGTACAAACTGATAGTACACAGATTCATGTTAATGTCAGCAAAGAAGAATCTGTGGTAAAATAAACACTTTGCAGTCATTTGGTAAGAAAAACTGCCTCATCGTTAGTGACATTGGTTTCCACGAAAGTGACTGAAAAATGAAAAACCCTACATGATACATTTCTGCATAAAAGGAATGAGTCAAATTTTGAATCAACAGACCAAACTGTTCTTTACCATAAAGGAAGCACTGCATTCCATGAAAATCATGATGATTGCATATTTTGCACAGTAGATAGATGTTACTTTTCAATGGTCATTTTGAAGTAGGGCTGCCAGAAATGACCTTTTCATTGGGAATAAGATTTTCGAGATACCTATTTCCTGAAACCTGTTCCCAGTATTGTGAACAGTCACATATATAAATACATGTATATATATTGGTATGGGAGTGACATTTTTTTTTTTAACATCTGCAGGTTTCGATGGCTGCACTTGGAACAGTTATTTTCCTCCCCATTTTGAACTTGAAAAGAGAGGACTTTCGACTGCGAACAGAAATCAGATATTACTTGGCGAAACATATGATTACTGAGGATGATCTGATCTTTATTGATGACATTGACCTGTTGAAACTCAAAGATACAACAGATTTGAAAGTGACCTTGGTGGATCATCATGTTCTGCCATTGTGGCTGTCAGCATTAGAGGATAGTGTAGTACAGATTTTAGATCATCGACCCCAAGATGGCAGTTTGCCTGACAGGTGAGTATGATTATGAGTATTTTCTGTTTTATATGTTATATAGTGGTTGGTTATAATGCCAAGTTTATTAACCTTTATGTGATATATATATGTGTATAATTGAAAATATTTGTGTTAATAAGATGGCTAGGGGCCTGCTCCTAGCATGGCAGGTACATGCACCCATCATTAAGAGGTTTAGGGTATGTAGCTTGATATCTTGTTTATGTTTTGGGCTTGTTTTGGGTTTTCCCTCCCCCTCCCCATCCTTGTATGTGGCATCTGTTTATCAGCTGATCATCAGGGGTTCTCACCGAGTGCTTCAGCCTCTCCCGCCTCCTCCCACCCTTCTTCATCACAAGACAAAATCAAAGGAAACTGATTTTGTGGTGTACTGTCATGTGGAAAATAAAGATAATTAATTCTGCTGAGCTTATTCTTACACATCCATGAATACTCTTTTCCACATGCACATACGTGCATCCATGCAGATTTTCTGTATGCCCCCCTCCCTTTCCTCTCTCTCACATACCAATGCTAACACATGCCCCAGAGTTTTTAATCCCTGAAAGTGAAACCTTGGCACACATCCAAAAGTGGTCTTGTGGTATGAGATAAGGCAGATTTGACAGCAGTTCATGAGAAGCTAGCTTCAGATAAGGGGCCAGACAAACCTGGAGGGCCAGTGCAACTGGCTATACACAGTGTTCAGACAGGTTTTGGTTCTGTTGCCAGTCTTTGGCTGGCTTTAGCTGCAGTGTGTGGAAAGGGATACTATACTGTGTCCTTATGATTCAGTCACCTTGGCCTGGAATTTTTAAATAAAAGTCACAAAAATTAAACAAATGACTGCAGCTTGGAGTGAAAATGGCGATGAGAGTTGAAACCCAGCCAGCTATGTGACAAACATTGAAACATACATGTACAGGGGTAGTGTCCCAGACATCAACTGTGTTATATAGCTTGGCTCAGTCTCCCTTGCTATCACCAAGAACAGTCATGTCTTGTAGCGTAACCCTTAGATGAAACCCTTAGTTTAATGCCCCTTACCTGAGTTCCTGCATCTATCAAATGTTGGGTTTTGTTGCCGTTGCCTGTTTACTGACATTCTTGTTATTGCATAAATTAATCTTTTAAAAAAAATCTAGTATTATGCTTATTTTAATTTGTTGCATTCTGCATGTTTCTTCCCTAACCTGAATTGTGTCCAACATGGGATGCAGGCTGTCACTTAGGATGTCTGTTTCACAAAAAAAAGCAACCCTTTTAGTCTGTGGTGGGACTTTTACTGTCTTTACTGCCAGACTTTCTTTCACAGACTTCACTTTTTCTTACACACTGTACTCTGCATTATCCACCCATCTCTAAACTGCTTGTTTCTCTTAGTATCATGCTTTAAGGTTGTCTTGATATGGACAGCATGTTTTTATTTGAAAAAAATTTCTTGCCCTATAGCTTGTTCAAGTGGTCCACTAAACTTGACTTTTCTGGCAGAAAAGTAGTAAGCATATCATAGTAGTAACTTATGGTGGACATTGATACAGAGGGTTGTGGTTTAAGACCCTGTGCCTGACATGCACCATCTCAGTGGCATCTGTCTACGGGGGTGAAGAAAAGTAGTAAGCATATCATAGTAGTAACTTATGGTTGACATTGATACAGAGGGTTGTGGCTTAAGACCCTGTGCCTGACATGCACCATCTCAGTGGCATCTGTCTACGGGGGTGACCATCCAAGATTGGGTCTGGTTTCCTTTCCCACAGCACACTTTGTCAACCTCTCTTATTCTTAGTCCTGCACATGCCATTAGACACTCTTTGTTGCTGAGTTGACATTAACCAATACACAAACTGATTAGAATATGACATGTATCATGTTTCTCTTGTCTCATTGTAATATTATATAAAATATGAAATATTAGTACATAGATTTATTAATGTAGAAAACCCTTGTGAAAACTTATGAACGTGGGCAATGCGAAGATGTTTATAAATTCCTACAGTTCTCAGGTTGGTGACAGTGGGTTTCATTATAATAAAACATGTACTAATAGTAGTGTTATTTTACAAGTGACGGAGATGATGGGAGATAAAAAAAATTGAAGAGTATTTTTTATCAGCCTAATGTGATTTTTATTGTTAGGTTTATTGTCTTATTATTGAGAATAATAATGAGCACACTTGCAGGGGTTTTTTTCTTAGGGTGGGCCTGGAGATGGGGATTATTCAGCTTTTGGGTATCTGCACTGTGTTCAGAAGAATTGTTTGATCTTGTTAAGTATTAAATGGTTTATTGTCTTATTACACTGTGTTAAGAATAATAACAGTTGCATAGTTGCAGGGGTTCTTTAAAGGTGTGGGATGGGGGTATTTTGTAGCATTGGCCATCTGCACTGCGTTCAAAGGAATTGTTAGATTTTGTTTAATACCAAACACTAATGTTACTCATCTCTAGATGTTTGGATTAAAGATAGTTATAAATATTATGAAAGATTATGTTATGACTGATATGAATGTGAGACGCTGTGATTCTGTATTTTGTGAACAAGATCAAGACAACAGTAAGAAACAGAAAGGATTGTGGCTTTAACATGGTGTCCCACTTTCTATCTTTAAAGTTCACAAACACATAAATATGCATGTGTGTGTGTGTGTGGGTGGGTGGGTGGGTTGGTTGGTTGGTTGGTTGGTTAATGTCCTGCTGCAAAATGGGTGCATATCAAGATAGTGAGCTATAGGGTGGATGGGGTCCTATTACTAAGCTGGGGAGCATTGGATGCACAGAAAACACTGTAAATGAATGAGTTTCCAACATAGGTGGTGTTTTGGTGGACCTAAAGTTTTCCTCGCAACATTCTTCATTATTTCTGTCTCTTGGTAACCCAGGTATCAGATAGCTTTGTTTGCTGATACAGGGGTTGCCGAGCACCCATTTGCCTGTTTTTGATTCTTACTATGCTGTTGCTGGAGCAGCCGTATTGTGGTGTGCACAGTGTAGGACAGATATTACATTTTGATGTGTGTGCAGGATTTATTTTATTCTGAGTCACACTGAGCTCATATCCGTTCAGCATGAGATTTTTCACTTTCACATCCCTTAAAGTGGGGAGTACATTACTCACTGTGATGTGTGTGTGTGTGTGTGGAGGGGAGGAGGAGGAGGAGCAAGTAAAATTAATATCTCCCTTGCCAGATGAGAGTACTTGTTAATGAACGGGGATTCACCCTAGCCAGTAAGCTTTTCACCTTTGCTAATAAACTTCTGAGCGCTGTTATATCAGGTGTAGATGTCAGAAACCATACCTAGCTATTGGAATAAGAGACTGTCTTCCAGAAGATGCAAGCTGTGTGGTTTATTCGCACAGATATTACTCTGAGTTCAGGCTTGTGAGCAGTAGACACAACATAACAATAGAAGAAATCATTGGATGCATAGTAGTTCAGCTTTTTGTTAATGCTTTTTGCTGTCCAGCATGTGTTAGTTATTGCAGTGCCTTGCCAGAACACAGTATTACTTCAGGTTGCTTGAGGACAGCAGTGGGAAGGAAGCTGAGCAGGAAGATAGGGTGGGGAGTGGTCAGCAGGAGGCGGGACTAGAATGACTGGCATTGATCGTCAGTTTGTGCTGGTTCATGTTGTTCAATATTGGAAATAGCTTGCAGGCTTGAAGCGATAATTGTGGGATGTGATGGATGTTTTTCATTTGCCTGGAGATGCATATAGGCGCTACATGAGTGTGTTAGAAGATGCTATGGGCCTGTTCCTGTTTTAATTAAACTTTTTTTTCTTTTCTTCCTCTCTAAACTTTCCGTCTATTTCTGTCTGACCTGTAGAAAAGCACTTGCAAACTGTTTGCTACCAATTTATCAGTTGAAGGCATCACTCTCTTCCACTTGTCTCTGATTGTAAGGTGGATTTAAACCAAAACACCAAAGTGACCTATTTTTGCAAACGCACACATGCATGCAAATCGAGGGAAGATATATTTGAGAGAAAAGGAAGAGAGGAGAGAGGGTGAGAAAAGAGTGAGAAGGGGTGGGGAACAGAGAGAGATCATTAAGTATCAGCTAGTTAACACATGTAGGGTTGTATTTGTTATGTTATCAGTGAAAGATTTTGTTATATAAAGGAGCAAGTTAATAGACCTGTGGCTTGTATGAAAGCTGCTTGTGTCATTGATGCCGTGTGCCAGTTGTGTCATTAGCCTCAGTGCTTTGGGTGTTCCCCCTTCTGTTTGTTGGGTATTTGTTTTCCTTTTAAGTTTTAATTCTGTGTACAAAGAGAAAGGATTTGAAGCAGATGTATTGGACAGAGGAAACAGCTGACACCTGAAACTGTTGAGCAGATCGAGAGAGCTAATAATGTAATATTATGTTCCAGTAGAGGAGAGGAGACATACTCAGTGGGATGTGTTACTGGCATTGTTTAGTGTTTCTGTGACCTTTAACGTAGTCTCTCTGCAGAAAACGGTGACCTTTTCATATTGTAGGCTGTTTATGCTTTTAGTGCATCTTAATCATTCTACCTAGTCTGCTAGTGAGCTTCTGATTGTGTAATCAAACATTGGTAGTGGTTTAGACTTAGAGAACTTCTCATTGATTACTTATGATGATTAAGTGTTTTAAATTTTTTTATTTGAGATGGTTTGTGATTGTTGTTGTTTATAGTTTGTACTAGGATCATATTGCATGTATTATTATTGTCCAGATTGCCAACTGACACTTAGGGCAGTATTTATGGAATGATATAGAAATATAACATGGCTATGAATAATAAATTAGAATTTACACTGAGGAGAGTTTTTGCTACATTTTGGCCATGATATTTTTATATGCATTTTCTGGATGGAAATGCACTGTTTCTGTGGTTGGAGGTTGTAAACATGAAGTGAAACTAAAGGTTGTCCCATGCCTTGTTTTAGGTCACAGGGCTGTGGGGATGTACGAGACCCCCACTTTCTGTGGCTCAGTAGCATGAGGGATGTGTCCTTTTCCTCTCCCTCCCTGCCTTACCTTCCCTGACTCATGGATTAGGTTAGGTACCCATTCTCCACTGGGGGAACTGGAGGAATAGTGCTACAGCCCACAGGTATTGAAAGAGCACCTTTGGGTTTGGGAGCACCACTCTAACCACTCGCCCATCCGTTTCCATAAATATGAGGACTTACAAAGCTGATTTATGATATTCCTGTTGTAAATCAACCGGTTATTGCAGTTTGACAGTTGTAGAGTTCTCCAGAATAGGATTGAGAGCACCACATGGACACTTTACATCAGATTTAGAAGCTGTTGAACCAGCCAGAGACATGCTGTTATTGCAGAGGTGGGAAAGCTTTCCTCAGGATGTTTGAACATGAAGCACTGATAACTTTGGTCTCAAAGTGACAGATTCTTCTGCACACAGTGTTTCTGCAGTGTGGAATAGAATGCCCTACACCAAGCCTAGGGTCAAGATTTTTTAAGTCTGCACTCTTGGGCCACAGTTTCTTGTTTTCCCCCAAAATGTGTTCTTGCTTGAGTTTGGCCCTGTTCCCAAACAGGATGCGGTCGTTGATGTGCTAGAGGGAGGTGAGGCTGAGGGAGTGTTGGTGGCAGCAGGTGCAGGGCAGGAATTGGCAGCAGAGACTTAAGACTATCGTGGCTCGAGGAGTTCACCTCAAATACCAAGTCAGAGCCTAAGCCTGGGAGGCCTGAGCCAAGCCTCTGATCTGAGACTGTCAGGGCGGAGAGAGACAGAGCAGGTTACCTGTCCCTGGCATACTGTTCCAGTAATTACAGTCATAGGAAATGAGAATACGCTATAGTGACAGAAGGAGAGCTGGGGTTGGTGTATACCATCATTGTGGAAAATGTATGTGCGGTGTTGGCATGGGGATGAATAGGATTGGAACACGAGTGGGATGTTAAAAAACCTGGAACAATCCTTTCTAATCTATAAATTCTCCAACAATCCTTTCTAATTTATAAATTCTCTAACAATCCTTTCTAATTTATAAATTCTTTAACAGTCCATTCTAATTTATAATTTTTTTAACAATCCTTTCTTATTTATAAATTCTCTCTTAGTTTTATTAGATTTCCTGAAGATAGCTGGTTGGAGCATCCCTTATGGTTAAGGCAAAATTTTGCATTATTAAACTTAAGTTTTTGTAAATAGAGAAGGGAATTCAGATTGTTGGCACAGATTGTTGTAAACTAATGTATATTCAGAATCATGTGGAAAACAACGAAATTTTCTGATTTTCCTAGTAGACCTGTGACTTAATAGCTAGCTGCAACAGGGACTGAAATGAAGAAAGTCATCTTTCTCAAGACCTGCCTTTTGCAGGAATAATGTTGAGATCACAATGACCATTGGTTGTGGTTAAACAGCAGCACAACATGCTGTTCATGATAATTGATAGACACACATGATATCAAGCATACAGCAAGACATAAAGATGCTTATCTTGTCATTTTCATGTCAGTCATAAAGTCATGAGCTTACAAGATGAACATAGTTGGTGAGGCTTATTCAAATATAGGGGGAAAATGAATTGCATAGTTTAGTCTTGGACACGTTCCTTGCCATTGATTCTGGCCTTATAAATTCTTTAGTTTTCAGTTTAGACTTGCACAACAAGTTGGTGTAGGCAGGGGTGCCTACGAGATGTAAAAAAGGTGGTGGATTTTCAGTGGGATTTAGATACTGTTGGAATTCAGCATTTCTGTGTGCCCCAAAACTGAACAAATGTTTGAGCTACTCAGTTTGTCTTGACACTATTGGCAGGCAGATAAGTAAAAAAAAAAAAAAAAAAAAAAAAAAAGTAACCTTTATCTGTTCACTGTAACTATTAGGTGTTTGTGCCTGTTGCATTTTCATGTTTGAGACTTTTTAGAACGGCAGACAAATGGGGTATTTTCCGTGATGTGTTAGATGCCCCAGCGTATCACTGCCTTGGTGGTCTAGCAGTAAGGTGTCTGCTTCCGAGGTAGGAGGCCAAGTCAAACCTTTGACCTAAAAATTGGCGTCTCATGGCTGCCAGTGCCCTGCTAGATGCCTGGCACTATAGGGAACAGTACTAGGACTGGTTGGCCCGGTGTCAGTATAATGTGACTGGTTGGCCCGGTGTCAGTATAATGTGACTGGGCGGAACTGAAACCTGGGTTGCGACAGCAGTCCCATGTGTGGCAGCGCATTAACTTGTCTCAAGTAACACAGTCCTGATATGTACCTTATTTGCAGCTGGACGCTAAGTGGTTGTTTATTAACCAACCAGCCAGCCAAAGCCCACGTCATTTGTTGTGTTGTTTAGGATAACTTCCACATTTATTCACAGTGAGCTGAATGCTATAGCATACAGCTGATTTGCTACAGGAGATTAGAAGCATTTCTTCAAATTACATTTTTCACAGTAGCACTTACATGACAGCTGTCAGCTCAGAAAATTGCTCATGTAGGTCTGTTTATTGAAAATATATTGTTCTTGAACAGAGTTATTTTGCTTCTCTTTTTTTCTGTTAATGTGAAAAGATTTATACTTTAGAGGAAAATGAAGCTTTTTGACTATGCCTTGATCGATTCGAATAATTGTAATGTTGATTGTTCTTCTAAATCCCTAGCTAGACATTGCCTATTGTTATTGTCATCTAGTTTTTTTTTATTTTGCTATGTCTGAATACCATAATAAAAAGCAAAAATATTAATGCTAGATGTTATTATTTTAAAGGTTATTTGCTAAAGTGAGGCCTAAAAAGTTGATATTTGTGGAAGTGGGAATAGAATCTACAAGTAGGAAATCAAATCTTGCAGCAAGTAGTAATTTCAGGCTTGCTGCAAATATTTAACTAATCTGTAATCATAGCATAATGAGCATAAACTTATAAGTTAGGTTATCATAGAACTGTCAAGCACTATGGTTGCCTCCGCTTTCATGCATGCAGATGTCGGGAATGTGCCTTGGAACTGGTGGGGTCCTGCTGCACACTGGTGGCTGAAGCACTGCTTTCTGACGATGCATTTTCAATGGACAGGACTGTGGCTTCGCTGCTTTATGGTAATGTCCTCATCACTAGATTACAGTCTTAAAGAGGTTTGACACACATTTTTTCTGTACTTTAACTCCAAAGCTGCATTAAATAAGATGCTGTAGGGAAGGAGGGAATGAGTAAATAACTAAGCTTGAGGGCGTGCATTTATATATGCACATGCATACCCAGTTACAGCTTTGTAGTGCTACATTTTTTAAAAATACGCTAGGACGTCAGTCATAAGTACACCACCACTTGCTGAAACAGTTATGTAAAAGTTGTCCTTGTAGCAGCCCATTGAAAAAACAAACACGACAAGAACAACATTTTGAAACATTTGTCCCGTACTCTGTTGTATCTTACCAGTTAGCCATGATAGTGTTTCAGGTATTTTCAGTAAGAGTTTTTTTTTTAAACTTAATGCTGATTTCCATGTTTTATCTAGTCTTTTGTGTAACTCTACAGGAACTATTGTAACTGACACCATCAACTTCTCTCCTTTGGCGGGGAAGTCAACTCCAAAGGATGAACTGATAGCTGAGCAGCTTGAGATTTTTTTACCTCCTGGGCTAGAAAGGGATGCACTTTTCAACGAAATTAGCAAGGCCAAATTTCATCTCTCAGGTTTGATATTGTGTAGGGTTTTTTAAATAACATTTTATTCAGATTTATTAAATAGGAATCTGTGCCACATGAAAATGTTTTTCAGATATATATATATATGTGTGTGTTTATATCTATACAGAGAGTTTTGATATGTCTGTGTGGTATGTTTTCAAAATGTCATCGTTCTTGCTTGAAATTAACTTACAACACACCTGGACATCCTCCAGTTTTGAGTTCCATAAGTCACTTAGTGGACACACACTCATAATCTTTATCTCTGTGGGTACCACATGCAAGGTAAGCAGAGCCTCTATCAAGGCCATTAATTCTTTGATCCCGTTTATGCCTTTTTTAGGTCTTACAACTGAGGAGATGCTGCGTAAAGATCTGAAGATTGTGAGCGGAGACAGTCTTAAGGTGGCCATGAGTTCTGTCACAGCAGATATGATTGTGAGTTAATTGATTAATTTAAGCTTCTGACAGGCACTATGTTTGTCTAGTACATTCAAACTGTATTGAATTTAAACTAGAACCTGTACGATGATTTATGCTTTAATCACAGAAAATTAAACAGTACTTGGATAGACCATCACCATGGATTCTTTTTCTGAATATCTTTCAAATATCTTTCTTTTTCAATTTTGAAACCTTATACTGGAAAATAATGTAGAGAGTGCCAAAAAAAAAAAAGAAAAACCCAGCCAGTGAATATGAAGTTAGTGGCCATAGCATATTGTCAGAACACTGTTCAGTTTCTATAAAACATTGGAATTTCTGATAACTTTTGCATTCAGAGCTTCTTGGAGCGTAATGACTTCGAGGAGAGTGTGAGAAAGTTTGCCAGTGATCATGGGGTTGATGCAGTGGTTATCCTCACAGCACAGGTGACAGAAGATGGATCTGTCCAACGTCACCTTGGGATTTTTTCCCCATCTCGTGTCTATCGGGAGCAGGTAAATAGTGTTAGTGAAACACAGAAAGTTCAGATTTCACGGGCTTTAAGTGCTATGACCTGAAGTGCTTCGTCATTTTTGTTGTCTAAGATGTATCACTACTTTTTTGATGTTTTCCTGAAACACCGGATTCAGGGATATTTTTGGATAGGAATTCTAACTTTGGTCCAGGTTTGGGTGGGATGGGTGTTCATATCCACTGTTCATACTTAACGTGAATGAAAAATACACAAGGCGAATGGGGTTCACGACTGGTGTTGTGAGTAGGTGTGATCTCGTGCAGCCCTACCTGGTGGTCTGGAGGAGGATCCCATCGTTATGGCTTTCCTCTCCATATTCTCAGCAGGGCAAGGTACAAGCCTGCTGTTGCTGTGCTTAAGGCTGTGGCCGTGTTTAAAGAGAAATTGTAGTGTTGCAGCAGTCACAATTTTCTCATATCTGAAATTTCATTTTGTTAGAAGCTCCTCTGGGATAGGTAGTATTCATCTTTTTTTTTCCCCGAAGGCCATCCTGGATTTGAAATATTTATTAAGGTCTTACCATTTGTTTAATGAATGCGTTTTGGCCACAAAATGTGTTTCTGTGAGGGTCTAACTACATGCAAAACTGGCTACTTTAGGAAATTATTCAACTGTCTTTTTCTTCACCAATGCAGATGGGTGATGTCCTCCAAGCCTTCAGTGCCCCTAATTTGGGATTGTCTCCCTTGTCCTGCAAGCATGAAGATTTCCTGGCTTTTTCCCAGGGCAACTTCAGAGCCTCAAGAAAACAGATACTTCCCATCATCAGAGGATTTCTTGCTGGAGAGACTACACCAGATGAAAACCAAGCTGATGCATTTAGTGATATTCCAAACGCATGCCCTGAAGGCTTTACTTCAATGAGCAGCATAATTGGAAGTTGCCAGGACACAAGTGAAGGGGATATAACTCCAGAGGACCTAACCAGTTGTGATGAGCTGAGTGAAATGGGTGCCAGCGATGAGTTAAGCAAGTTGCAGGAGAGAAAAGTATTTGATCCTCTGAGCTCTGTTCACAGCAGTGACAGCGTAAGTTCTCCTTCAGACTTCATTGCGGATGAGAGAATGGTGTCTGTGGATAATATGGAAGCAAACCCAGGAACTTCAAAGGGTGAGGATTGTCTTGTGATTGACAGGAACTGGAATAGACCTCTTGGAGCTCCCTTCAAAGGATTAGACTCACATGTGGACAGCACTCACTCTGACCTTTGTCCCAGTGCTAGTGACGATGCAGCTTACGGGGAGGCTAGCAAAATTTTCAGTGATGATAACCCCTCAGTGCTGGCAGCAGATATTCTGCCTGGTGAACCATTGTCTTCCGTTTCTGTTTTATCTGTACCTACTCCTGTACCTTCAGGTCAGGTGGGCATCCATACAGATGTGCAGCTGCTTGATGGACCGGGCAATGACCTCTTGGAACAGGATGTTCTGACCATGACTTGCCCCCATGACCTTCTGCTTCAGGACACCCCACCAGAACTTTCGCCTGCAGTTTTGTCTGGCCAGACATCCGGTCATGAGTCCAAAGCCTCCAGCTACCCAGTTACCCCTCCCAACAGCTACGTGGAGTTTGATTTTAGTTTGGTGCCACAGGAAGTGCATCTCCCCATCTTCAACAATTTGGAGATGGTGGAGAACATTCCGGAGGAGAAGGCAGCACTGAATGAAGCCGAGTCTGGCCTGCCAGATGCTCTGCCACCTTTCCCACCCCAGAACAGCTACAGCGGCTCAGTTGTGGAGAGTGGCTTTGGCCCTGATTTCTTCAAGGAAACCTCTTTACCCAGCTTCCACAGTTCGGACATGGTTCAAAGGATCCAGGAGAAACGTACCTCGATGGAGCGGGAGCTGGGTTTGGGGGTTGAGGGTGAAAACCTTCTTGATGCCATGAAAAGCCCCTTCACACCACCCAACAGTTTTGTAGAGGGAGGTTTTGATTTGTTTGCTCGCGAACATCTGCCTAGTCTCAACAGTGCTGAAATTTCCAGCAAGATCAAACAGAGGCAAGCTGAGCTGGGGAGCATGTGCAACGATGACACTGAAATACACTCTGTCAGTCCTGTGGGGCTTTCCATACCTGGCACTGACAGTGCTGGAAGTCCTTCTCACGCTTACACACCTCAGAACAGTTACAAAGACAGTGCCCTGGGATCTCCTGGGCACCGCGGCCGTGTCACAGATTTGTATGAGGTTGCTGAGCGGCTGTCTTTGACAGAGTCCGAGAGCAGTGGAAGCTCTAATAATTTAAAGGCATCCAGAACCACCAACAGACTGGAGTTTCGGGATCAAGATGATGATTTGGACAGTTTGTTTGTTGGAGATGAAGCCCAGGATTACCGAGCTCCCTTCGGCAGAAGAGTGTCAGATTCTCTTGGTGCTGGATTTCCAGGCTCCAGCCAGGGGACTCAGGAGGTAGGTGCACTGCAACAGCAGGATCATGATGGCAGCCACTTGGTATCAGATGTGCAGGAAGAGCAAGGTGGGGAAGATGAACTGGAGGATGATGAAGCACTTAAAGAGGAAGCCGTGCAAAAAATTGCTTTTGAATTGGCAAACGAGATGATCCAAAAAGCTTTAGAAACATTCCCATCAGAATCCGTTTCTAAACTTGTGCCAGCTACAGCACCCACAGTCTTCGTAAATCATCCTAGCATCAGTGATGACTCGCCGCCAACTGTAGATGATTTTGATAGCGATGCCTCCATGACCGAGTCCATGACAGCAGAGCTGGTGTCTGGCAGGCTTGAGCCAGATCTGTCTGACAGGGAAGCATCAGCTGATGAGGAGGGCAGCTCTAGAACTGAGCTAAAATCACAGATGTCGAACTTAGTTACAGGAAGCGCTGAGGGTGCCATGGCTGTGTCCTCAGAAACATTGCTTTCTGAACTTGCTGCAGCCTTGGAAAGAAGTGAAGTCCAAGAGTCCTGTGGTTACCTCAGACAGGCCGTAGAAAACTCTCAGACGGGGTACTCCAGCTCTGAGCAGAGCATATCATCCGTGAAAGATGATGATGCAAAAGATTGCAATCCTTATGCCATTGAGACAGAGTATCTCCACGAGCTAGATCCCATGCAGAAGGGGCTGTATCAGCGCGAAGCAACAGTGATTGAAACTGATGCTGACAAAGAGGTGGCAGAAGCGTCAAGCTTCAGAAAGATAAGTGGACAGGAATACCAGACTGTGCAGGAAGACATCCTGGAACAGATTCAGCAGGAAGCAAGAGACAGGGAAAGGATCAAATGGCGTCAGTCTTCTGTTGCAGAAGAGCCTGAGGATGTGGATGTGGCACACAAGCCATTGCATGCAGCAATGGGAGAAACAAACATGAATAAGGATGCCCAGGGAGAGGGAAATGCCAAGCCAGATGACCAGAGAGGGAACGATGCTCATAATGATGGTGAGAGGAAAGTGCCGTTTAGTTCACAGCAAGGAGAGGCTAAGAGAGATGCAGAAATAAACGAGCAGGCCAAGGACTGCCAGAATGACCCCAAAGCTAGAACAATGGGATGGGATGAGAGTGATGCTAAAGCCAGTGAGGATATTGGCAAAATTGATCGGAGTATGGAAGTAAACAGTGTTGGTGGCAGTGGTAGCAGAATCTCAGCAAAATTTGCAAGTCTGGATGAGAGTGAGTTGGCAGGTGATGTGCTGGCTGCATCGTCGCCATGCAGACAACCTCCTGGTGAGGAGGAAACCACTGGACACTCACTTTTACCGGACCTGAAGCAGCAGAATGAGGAGGAAGAGGAGATGTGTGTCAGGCGAGTAGTCCATCCAGAGAGGGATGTTAGTTTGGATGAAAGCATGACTGGAGAGGAAGAAAAGAAGACGATTCATGTCGAGCGAGACAGGGAGCTGTACGTCAGTGCCCTTAATAATGCTGAAGTGGAAAGTGAGGACTTTGTATTTGGCAACATGCCCATGGTGGATGAAACAGAGAGTCATGCAAACCAGATGTTGGATGACTCGTGTGAAATTAAGCAGGAGGTTGTGAAACGCAAAATTGGCGTGGACATGCTGGATAACTCCAGCTTTCTGGATTACCAGCAGCAGGAGCTAGAATCTTCTTCAAGATCTGAAGAAACATCCCTGTTGAGACCAGAGGAAGATTGTGAAATGCCTGAGGAAAGAGCTGAAATCCATGAACAGGAAATTTCTGCTGTTAGTACCACAGCACAGAGTGTTTCGCCTGAAGTAAACAAATCAGGATGTCAGAAGAAGGTGAGTTCAATGAATGATTTATATATTTTTTTATTTGACTTGTTTCCTTTTTGGGTTTTTTTTCTCTCATGGCTGTCATTCACTGTTTTCCATCCAGTGCTCTTCAGGGTCACTGTTATTGCTGTTCTCGTTTTTAAAAAAAAGTTGTCCTAACTATAAAACATAGCAAATCAACGTATTCAGAAACGAGACAGGTGCAGAGCATCACTTAAGATTAAGAAGCATACTAGTACTGCAGTGAGCTAATACTGTAAATAGGTCACAAATATTATGACTCTGGCTTGAGAATGGCCAAAGATGCAGAATAACACGAGCATGATTACTGTATCAATAAGGATAAAACAAAAGTGCCCAAACCTGGAGAGCATGAAGGTTTATCCTTATCTTAGAATGGCTGAAAGCAAATGTGTCTTCACATGTTTTGAGCTAGAAAGACTGAGACTAGGAACTACAGAGATGCAGTCACTCAGTAACACCAACAACGACACATGTCTATATAGAAGCAAGTCATAATTGTTACTTTTTCTGTGACAATAGTTTCTTTTATATTCATCATTAGTGGTTTTCAGCAATATATCCTGTAAATGTATCTTTGAGTTGGACAGTTTGAGTTGCTTTGTCTGCATCTGTGTTAGACACAGTTGGGGAATTGGATCCTCGAGTACCTGAATTCTGTTACTCTCATTGCTTGTGTTGTCACCCTATTGTTCATCATTTGGATTTTTAGTGCTGGAAATCTTTGTCATGACATGAAGCTTATTACAATGATTACATATATATTTGCATTTTCACACCAGTACAATTAGTGTTCAGTTTGGGGCTGCACCATCAGGGTGTGGTGCATTTAATCAGAACGCGGCTCATTGTTTTGTAAACTACCAAGTGGCACTGTGATCATCTACAGTTTTGATGGAAACTCAGTTTATAAACTGCAGCACCACATTCAAAATGTGAGTGCGCTGCTTGCACCCAATCCATGAAAACACACATGACAAAAGCAAAACAGTGAAATTGCATTAAAAATACACTAATATGAAAACAGTAAAAACAACAATGAATGCTAGTTTAAAAGCAATGTAGTGAGCTATAAGTAAACACATTCATGCTAACATACATGCATATATACTTGGATGTTTACATGCTTGCATAGCATCATTAGTAAAAGGGACTGGACTTAGACCAATGGCTGATAGAAGCAAACTGTGCACTATTTGTACACTGTAGTCATTGCTATGGAAGGACCAGTGTGTTCCCTGTTACCAGGCTCACTGTTGTAGACAGCATAATGAGGAGTTATTTTTTATCCCAGTGTTGCTACGTAGATAACATCAGTATCTATCTATGGGAACACTTTTGTTTTTATCGATTGCATCCAAGGCATTCTTCCCACAGCCTGTAAAATCTGTGGTTCTGTAGGACAGATTGCATAAAATGAATGTCTTAAGTTAATTGGCTATTACTATAAAATGTTCTATGTACAGTTTTATATTGATTGGCATCACATTTCTCCATTAGACAAAAAGAGGTGCCACATATTAATAGAATTTCAAAAAGAAAAAGACAGTTGCTTATTTGGAACTTGCTGGTGTCAAGCTTTTTCAGGGAAGCAAAGATGACTATGTAGTCTCTGACTGCATCCCACAGCATAGCCTTTCGTCAGTTTGCGTGCTGTCTGTGTTCCATTTGAAGCCTTAACTGTTGGATAGAGGACAATATACATTATTTTTATTGCTTTATCTGTCAAATAAGTGCATAAATGAGGTCTTACTAGGTCAGTACAACTACTTATAAAATGTAACTTTCTCCAAATAGTTGTGGCATTAGATCTATTGCCAGCCTTCATCCTCATGTAGATGTTGATGGCAACAAAGTCTGTAATGTAATTGGTCAGATGTTGGTGCATATGCCCTCTGGTGAGAAAGAAGGAGGTTAACCTTTTATTTTAAATCCCACCCACTCCCTCATTTAAAACATGCACAAGAACAACTTGTAAATCTGATCTCCTGCATTGCCTTCTTTCCATCCACAGCATTTATCCAGCTATCCCAAATGTTCTTTTTGCAATGATGTACATTGGGGTGCTTTTCAAAGCTCTGTAAATTATTATGTATTAACAGTACCCATTTTGGTTTTGGCCATTAAACCTGACCTGTGTTCAAAAAGAAAGCTAGTTTTATAACTGGTTGAGTGGAAAGTTGTAGGCTCAGCAGAAGGGCTTCGGTCTAGTTATAGGAGGGTTGTGTGTAAATGACCTCTGACAGGCCACGGAAGCTTGGGGCTTTTAGACACCTTGGAACAATGAATTGCTGAAAATGACAGTTGCACATCTGGCTTTGCTGATTAAAGAGACTCTGTGGGTTAGTGCTGTCAGCAGAAGGTATCTGGGCTTATTAATTATATCTATAACCAAGGTCACAGATTTATAGGGATACTGAATACTAATGTTTTTTGGTGCTGATCAGACTAGGTGAATTCTGATCACACTGGGTGTGTAAATCTGTGGTTGTGGTGTAACAGGTGTGCGTGCATGGACATATCTGCCTGTATGTGCATGCAAAGGCAGGCATGTGATATGATGGTTGATACTATGGTAGGGAAGAGGTTTGGGGGGGGGACTCTACTTTGTTTATTCAGGTATAAGACTTCGGGAGGGGGGGGTCATTTAACTTTGACAAAACATACATTTACAAAGCATGTGTACTGAGACACACAGGGGCTTGCTTAGGAACTTTATGCTACAGTGAATTATTAGGTTACTACAATTAGCCATTGGTAAGTGCAAGTGCTGTAGTCCTGGATTTCCCATGCATCTTGGTCTGTTTTTTGTGAAACAGAAGGGGTGGAAAATACAGAGAAGGCATCTTTTCAGTATAAGCTGGAAATGAGTAGTAGGATGAGGAAGAAGCATTGTAAACAAATTTGGCAAGAGGGGGGGTGGGTGGGTTCGCCCTGCTGTAATATCTTGACACAAGATATTAGCATGTGGAAGTAGCCTGTGTTATTCCTGAGATAAACTGGGATATCATAAATCTGGTGATTCATTCAACTGTGTCCTCCTATTCTCACAACCCTTTTCTTTCTATGAGTTCTAGATCCCCCCACCCTTTTTTTTTGGGGGGGGGGGCTTTGAAGATGTCCATCAGACAAAGAAAGCAGAGTGTGGCTGGCAACTCATCCTCATCTAAACTCAGCCTCCCACTTCCTTTGCCCATCTTCGTTTCATTCAGTGCCAGCCTTCTAGACATAATTTCCTAGCCAATGATGAAGAATTGTTGCTTTCTGCATGAGTCACTTCAGGGCCCAGGGTGAGCCACCTTGCTGCGAAGAAGAGAATAAGAGTGGCTCGCTGTGATATTTTTCAGTGGTGTGCTTGGTGGACTGACCTCATATTTGGGGAGGACTTCTCTTTTTTTGTGTGCTGTAGGAGAGGTGCTTTATGGGTATAGTACATAGATTTTAAGATGGCTTCTGCTTCTACATTTCTTGCTAGATAACATGTAGTGAAATACTTTATTTTTGAGACATAAAGAGTATGTCTTTTTATGCACAATTTTAAAAATGATTTCTAGAGGACATAAAGGAGTATATAAAATTTACCTTTAAAATATTGTTTCAACTAGGATTTTTTTTTTAAAGATTGTACTGTTAATGTCTGCATAGCTTTGAAACCCTGGTATTTGGAGGCCTGCCATTTCAGTGTAGTTGGCTTATGCTAGGGATCTTCCTGTATCCTGGTTTGCACTGGAGCCACAACAAGTTGGCAGCTGTTTACTTCCGTTCTGCACACGCTTTTGCTTATTTGTAGCATCCTTTTGTGTGTAAGTGATTCAGTAAGGTCTTCACACAATGAAGAGTGCACAGTTGTGGTTTTCATTATAGGAAATATAATACAGTTGTGCGTAGGCTGCACAAATTTTTATCAAGGTAGCTGTGGTATGGTAGCTTGTGCATGTATCTGGTTTCGACTTCTGCTTCCTTAATGGATGCTTCATGTTGTTTAATTTGTCCTGTGCAGGGATAGAAGTAGTGTGTGCCTTTGGGCTGGAAGAGGCAGGTCTGTGTGTGTGTGTGCATGTGTGTGTGCGTGTGTGTGTTTTCATTAAATCAGAAACATGCTTCATGTCTGTATGTGTACATGTATGCATTTTTGCAGTACGTGGGTTTAGGAGTGGGTGCACTTTGTGTATATTTGTGTGTGGGCGCGTGTGTGTGTGTGTGGGAGGGGGGTGTTGGTGGTTGGGGCAGGGGTTGGGGTGATGGTGGCTGTGTGTGCATGTGCAGGAGAAAAGAGGCCAGTGGGTGAACACATGCATCTTGTGGGCTTACACTGTTCTTGTTCTGCACAGAAGGTGGACCAGCTGCTGTGAGCTGACAGACCCTGTTAAGTGGAGGTGTTATGTTGCAGGAACAGTTCAGAGAAATGGAGCTTAAAGATGAGTGGCAGGATGATGAGTTGCCAAATATAATTGGAGAAGATGGGCATGCTATTGTTGGTGAGTGAGAGATTAGGGAGAGGTTTGTTCTGTTTTGTGCAAAAGAGTTCTCCATCACACTTGGTGCACAGGACTGCTCCTTTGTACCCTGGAAATAAACCTGGATCTAACTTCTTGTGGGACTGCTAGTTTGGTGCCAAAAACTTTGATGTAGAACCTGAACTTATTGCCTTCCAAAGAGGCAGTTGAAATTTGTTAAATGCGCCTTGAAAGCAACAAATTTTCCAGTAACTGGGATATGGTTCCTGGTTATCTGCACTTAATCATAGTATTGCAGTACGACATACCATAGTGTTAACACTTGCTTCAAGTAAAGTGTAGATCGGTGTTGTTTGATTTTGCTTTGACTGTCAGATCTTTTTTCCTGCAAATTTTATCCTTTTGCTTATAATTTTATATTGTAATCTTTATTAAAGATGCATGTGGGATTCACAGCCTAGTTGCAATGAATTAGTGCTTGAAGGATCATAACTATCTTTCCTAGACAAGGCACTTTGCATTGATTTCTTAGAACAAATGGACAGAATTAGCTATCAACAAAGTGTTGCACCAAGTATCATGTGAGTAGTTCTGTTCAGAAACACAGTATGGCAGCTATGATTTCTGTTTCTTGTTTTGCAGTTGTCACTATGGTTGTCTAATGGCAGTGCACTCTCAGTTTCTCAGGGCCTTATCTTGAGGAACTGGTGATAATAATTCCTTTGACTTAGTTCTGTAAAGAGACTATGTCGTTGATGAATTAGAACTATTAAGTAAATGTCAGCAGTGAAGTTTGGTGACTTTGTGTTCAAATGCACAGTATCGTAATATACCTCTCAGATTGAGATCTGTTCATGCTTTGTTGGCTATCAAAGCTGAAAACTATTGTCTTTGATGTGTGCTTTCTAGAGAAGCAAGAAAGTCCAAAGGAGACCGGGGAGGATATAAGGCGGAAGATACTTCCAGCCACACGGCTGGTCAGTGGCGATCATTTGGATGATGCTGAAGTGCTGGAGTCAGACAGCGAGATCGACTCGAATATGGACAATGACCAGCTGGAGTGGGAAAGTATGTGGAGACAGTTTGGCAACTTTTAGTTACGGATAGTGTCGTAAAATAAAATATAGGACCAAGCAGAGGTAAGGTAGCCGTGCCACTCTTCCTCTCTGTTCTCCCACTCCTCTTTTTCAGAGTGCACTTTATGAGCATTAATATCCCCACAGAACTTTGAAGGCACTGGCGAACTGTCAGCATCAGCTCATTCAAATCATCACCATTTTGAAACGTACCGGAGACATCAGTTGAAACAGGTCCAGGTCGATAGGTTAATTTATCCCCCGTTTGGGCTTTTATAAGTATCAAAAGCTTAACATTCCAATAGCTTACATTTTGATTGAGACCAAAGATTGAAAATGACCAGACAACTATGTTTCAGCCATACTATCAATATCAAATTTTTCCGTAACTAAGTGTAAATTTTGGGTATATTAACTTAATAAGCATCATGTTCTTATAAAAGTATGTTTTGGTTTTGCA
Organism: Lanistes nyassanus; assembly: GCA_004794575.1. Lineage (NCBI taxonomy): Eukaryota > Metazoa > Mollusca > Gastropoda > Architaenioglossa > Ampullariidae > Lanistes > Lanistes nyassanus. The sequence goes on from SMGT01012685.1 coordinate 59,615, forward strand.
TTTCCCCGGTCTGTTGCATAGACTTTGAGAACCAAGGCCAGTGCTAAAATGCATGCACGACTTTGACTTCTTCCTCTAAGCTATAACCTGTGGTGCATTAATTGACCATCTGAGATAAAAACAAACATGATTTTTTAAAAATAAAACTTTTTGCCTTTTTGTGCTTGGAGCTTCCCACATGTTTCACAAGTGCCACATGACCTGGCTAGGTATGTGCAGTTTCAATCCAACATAGTGACAAAGAATGTTATGCCTTTCTGAACACACAAAGCTTCAAAATATTGTCTAACAAAGATTCTTCACTGGTTTTGGGTTCAAGCCATGTCTATTTCCGTTAATTTTAAACTCTGGATTCATGGACTGTTTATGCTATCAACAATTAACTTTTCTGTCATCATGACAGGATGATGGAAATAGCCCTTTTGAGAATCGCATAAATCTAAAAATAAAGCATTTTTTCAAATGATTGGGTTTACATGAAATGGGACCTCACCCGACACTATTTTAGAGTGCCAGTTAGCAACAAAGTCATATAAACATGTGGATAGCCTGTCGTATGTTGGGTTAGAAGGGGAGTCGTCGATCAGGAGGTGGACAAAGAAGAAAAATGATCAGTCATTGAAAATTGGGTAATATAAGGCAGGGGTCGCATATGAGGGACTGCCGTACCTGAAATGTAAATGTATGTCAGCAAATACAGGGTCAAACAGTAAGAAATGATTACATGGTCTGTGTGAGGCCCAAAACGGAACGAAGAAGTACTCTTCAAATGCTACAGTAAGTACTTGTAGTGACAATGTGCTAGTCAGTGATCTGACAAGAGAAACAAGAAGAAACAACGGATGGAGTGTGAAGAATGGCTTTACCTGTGCAAGGATTGTGGATTGTTTGTGGTTTTGTTGATTTGGGAAGTTATATGCAGGAATGAAGTCTAGCTATTGAAGATTTTTTCCCCAGCATCTGAATAATAAAATGGAGAAAAGAAATCATTTTACAAACATTTCATGGATGGGGAAAGCCCGTACACTGTAGAAATCTTGATGCACCATTACAGATCATGAGTCATTAGCCTGTCAGACGATCATTGCTGATTGGTGCAGTAGTAATTTTGAAAAATCCATTACCACGAGAGATTGTCATGCCAACAATTTTATAAATCTCATTTTTTGTCATGACAACAATTTTTGTAAATCTCTAAATGAAAATTCAGGGGTTTAGTGAATTTTAAAAGTTCAGCTCATGAACGTTTTGGAATTTCCCCATCCCTGCATAAACACACCTTCATGTAGCACATGCAGGCTGCTTTCTCTTTGTCTCTCCCCTCTGTCTTTCACACACACGTGCATGTAAACCCACACCCACAGGTCTGTACTCCACTGTAGTCGTGTTTGTCAGCTGATGGAGAACTATCAAGATGATTGGTAGTTCTGTGTGAAGTTTTACAAACAAATCCCATAGTTCAGTCTGTGACTTGAATCTTGTTTGGATTTCTTTCTGTCTTGAAAAAAAAATCTGGCAGCAAGAAAACTGTTAGAGGAAGGTACAGTACCCTTGCTAAAACATTGCATGTGTTCTGATTTTGTGTGTGGATTTCTGGCAGATGAAATTGTGGCAGACAAGACTTGTTTTCAAATTGTGTATTTTTTGTTGAGGTTGTTGTGGTCAGATTGTTTTTGTATTATAGCTACAGAGAGAGAGAGAGAGTCGGGGGGGGGGGCATGTGTGGGAGTGGGTTGGGGGGAGGGGGAGAAGAAAGAATAAGTGCATGCATGTTGACAATTGAAACTAATCGTTAGTTCTAGTTACAAGCCTGATGAGACGTTTGTAGCTTGAGTTGCCTTAAACTCTAATATGGTGGCAGAAATGTAATCCTGAAAGATTGGACAGGCACTTTATCCTGATGACAGTTTTTTTAATTCTGGATGGGATGCAGAAACTGCTGGCATGTGGATGAATACTTGTGGAAAATGTGTGTAACTGGGAGGGGTTTAATCTCAAATCTTGGGAAGCATATAAATCATACTTTTTGAAAAAGATGAATAACTAGCACAAAAATCAAGCTGTACAAATACCTGCCTGTTCTTTTTTGGAATGATTAATGTTTGCATGTTTGGCCTCAAGTATTTTCATGTACCTGTGACTGTGAGCATTCCCTCTCTCTTTTTTTCTGGGAGGGATTGAGGGGGTATATGGGTATATGTGTTCATGTGCCCAAGTGAGAGGGAGGGAGGGTGAGAGATGGGAGGGGGTGTATGGGTATATGTGTTAATGTGTCCAAGCGAGAGGGAGGGAGGGTAAGAGATGGGAGGGGGTATATGGGTATATGTGCTCATGTGTCCAAGCGAGAGGGAGGGAGAGAGAGATGGTGCACAAATGCATGGACTTATCTTTATTAACAATAATAGCATGAATTTTTATTTGCATGGTAGTAGGATTTCATGGAGCAGTTAAACAGGTTATACTTAAACATTGCAGATGAAAAATAAAACTTTATTATATTTTTGATTATTTTGGTTATGTAAATGTTGTGCATATAAATTATGAATGACTCAAAAATGCCCATTCCTCTGATCTTGTAGCAGAATTGAGAGCCCAGAAAACAGAATCTCTAGCAGGTTCATTTGAAATTTATGTTCAGAAATGTTCTGAGATGCCAGGCTGGTACTGAAGCAAAAACCCAGTGTTGAAAGGAACGTAGCATTTAATGATAATGTGATCTTTGAAGCCATAGCCTCTCTATACAGCTTATGACCATCCATGCTGGTTTGATCATGGTGTTGTGTTGGATTTGAAAATGTAGAGATTGCTTATGCTGCCAAAGATTTCGTTCCAACAGCCAAAGTTTTCCACATAATTGCATCATCATTTAGCCGTTGAGTGAGTGAGGGTGTGTGTGTGTGTACATGTGTGCATGTGGTTGTTATTTGTATTTTCTGTGCACAACTGTTTTACATGGCTGTGCATGTATATACGTGTGAGTGTTTGGCCATGTACACTTTGTTTTGGCTGTCTTCTTCTTCTTCCCTTTCTTCTTTCACTTCAGCTCTTTCTGTACCTTGGGGCTTGAGAGAAGGGGCTTTACTTTTCATTCAGCCCTTAACTTACCTCAGATTACAACAGTAAACAAAAGTAGGATCTATCTAATGAAGTTGCTTAACTTCATCTTTTTAAAGATAAAATATTTTCAGGACTGTAGTATGTCGTTGCTCTAATCTGTCTAAGCACAGCTTATTGTATGCTGAATAGCTTCTTGTTTTGGACGTGGACAGGTGGTTTTGCTTCAGAGCTGAGTGGATGATTAATGTAATTTCTGTTGCAGATGATACGCCAGTGCGTATGGCTGACAGGACAGAGATTCCAGAGTACACGGCAGAGGAGGAGAGAAGAGATGCCAAGAGCTGGAAGCTTGTGCAAATTGCCGACATGGAGTTTCGCATTGACATGCGGGTGATTGAACCTTACAAACGGGTTCTGTCTCATGGAGGTGAGCCCACTCTTGTCTGGAACTGGCATCCATGATTTGTGGTTTTGTTTGATAGTTGCCAAGTCTGCAGCAGAGGATGTCTCATGCTGGGTTGGTTGCCTGCCGTTGTAAAGTTTAGTTATACAGTGTACAACACCAAATAAATTAAGAATCACAGAAAATTAGCACAGTATGAAATGGTGTCAATAAGTATGATGTGGTGAAGCTTGCATTGATGTCCAGCAGGTGTGATGAGAAATAGTCAAAAAGGCTGACGGGAGCTATTGTCGTTCCATTTGCAACAGGTTACTATGGTGAGGACCTCAATGCAATCATAGTGTTTTCTGGCTGCTACCTTCCCAGCAAGGACAGGAAGGATTACTCTTATGTCATGGACCACCTGTTCTAGTCAGTACCTCTCCTTGTTTTAACTTTCAAAGTGCTTTGGACTAATGATAACATGAATTTCAATATGCTCTTGATAATGGTACCTTTTGTATTTATTCGAATTAGGTTTCTTATATTATATGCAAAGCTTGGTTAAACTTTTAATATTTTTTTCACATTTTTACATATGTAATTCGTTCAGGATTTGTTTTTAAAGTTCGGTGTCTTTCTTAACAATCAGACTGAAAAAAACCGTGATCAAATTTTTTGGTATTTAAAAACATTCTAAATATTTTGTGTCATTTGCTATCATATTGTTATTGCAGGCCAGGATGAGCTATGCAGGGTGGTGTGTGACAGAGTTTTGGACAGATTGTTTGCTATTTATTATTTCTGTGCAGTTATGTGATCCACACATTAGACGAGCTGGTTGCTGATGACTACATGATTGTGTACTTCCATGGAGCAACACCTCGCAGGCAGATGCCAAGTTTCAGCTGGCTGAAGAAGTGTTATCAGTCTTTAGACAGAAAGTGAGGGAGTACCAAATGATATGGATAATTCTGTGCAGAAACAAAGGGTTAACATGGTTCAATGTGTGCAACCAAGTTTAAGCTTTAACAATAGTTTAGGCCCATATGGTCTGGGAACAACCTGGGTTAGGATATTAAAAAAACAAGGACCGAAACTTTACAGTATAGAGGTGTGACCATTAGACATCAGTAAAATTTAATAGGAGTAGTTTGATAACTTTCAGAGAAAATGATGTAGATAGATTAGCATAAACAAAAATTGAAAACTCTGATCATGAGGATAAGCGTGAGTAAGCAGAAGTGTACAGGTTACCTGCACATGACAAATAGAAATGATGCAAATGCCTTTCCATTAACACGGTTGTGAAAACATCATCAGTGCAGCAGTAGCAATGTAAAGCATGTTTTGTGCATGGTGCATGCAGCAGTTAAATGTACACACGGAGATTGTGTGTCTTTAACAATCTGGACATCTGTACTTTGTCGACAGGCTGAAGAAGAACCTCAAGTCTCTGTTCCTGGTTCATCCCACCCTCTGGTTGAAGACAATTGTGTTGATGACCCGCCCTTTCATCAGGTCATTACTGGCATTTGTTATGTCTCTGGTGAAGTAATTGGTTGGCAGGCATAGACAGACCTTTTACTTTCCTTTAAATAACCTTGATTGTCAGATGTACACAAATGAAATAGCTTTTTTTAAATTAGATTTGGTAATGTTGGGTGATCTGGCTTACAATTCTGGTGTCAATATACAAATGTGTTACCTATGTTTAGCCAGACACAGTAAAATAATGAAGGATGCTACTGCAGAAGTTTGTGCCTTATACAATGTGTGTTCGCCCTCATTAAATGCAGCTGGAGTTTTAGTATTCAGCCTTCCTTGTGGCTGTGATTACATTTCAATCCTAGCTGAATGTTCAAATGTGAAACAGTCAAGCTGTGGGGTTAGACTGAGTGCAAGGATCCCAACAGTCAAGCTGTGGGGTTAGACTGAGTGCAAGGATCCCAACAGTCAAGCTGTGGGGTTAGACTGAGTGCAAGGATCCCAACAGTCAAGCTGTGTTGTTAGACTGAGTGCAAGGATCCTCTAGACTGGATGGCTTCTGCTTAGTTCTCACTTCAGAAAAGTACATCTGATCTGGTTCAAATGGGTTAACATGTCTTTATGTTTTATTGCTTGCCAGCTTTCATATATGAAACAGATGTAAAAATGTGTGACAAATAATAATCATTGTGGAAAAAGAAAGGCCACTAAGAGAAGAGAGACAACTTGTCTTGTGCATGAAGCAAGGAGTATCCAGCTGTAACAAACAGGTTTTAAC
>SMGT01012685.1:65327-79649 GCA_004794575.1 Lanistes nyassanus
TTACCCCCCCCCCCCCACCCAAAAAAAAAATTGTGATAAATTTTATTTGCAGTTTTTGACAGATTATTTTCCTTAAAAAAAGATAATTGGCTAGTGAAACCAGCAGGTTCTTCCTCAAAAGTGCTAGGCATTAAAACTACGATTGGTGTTTGTGCTGTAACACAGTTCCAAGTTCAGCTCCAAACTACAGTTTGTTCGCTCTTTGGATGACCTGAGAAAGCTGATTCCCATGGAGTATGTGTACATCCCAGAGCAGGTGCAGAGGTGAGCTGTTATGTGTATCATGGGGGCTTAGGGAACCCTTCTAATTAAAGGGAACGTGGGGTGATGTGGAATCTAAATGGTGATGTGTAATTTTTTCAGGGTGATGGAAGTATGCATTTAACACCCTCTGTGATGCATATTTTTTTAATAGGTTTTGATGTATGCTAGTATATGTGAAATTTGTATGGGTTCTTATGGTTATACATACTTCTTCTATTGTTACTGGTCTAGTGGTTTTTTTCCCTTTTTTCCATGGGTGATACATGATGCATTTCCTGGCTACAATCTGGCATTTGTAGGCAGATTACATTTGTACTTAAAAGTTTGTGAGTGTTCAGTCATATTATAGACTTGTTAGTTTCTTGGTTTATTGATAGTAAATATTTCATCATTTTAGATATTTTATTGGTTACTTTATAATGTAACAGAATTAGAGGTGATGGCTAGATTTTAGTGCAGTATGGTTAATTTCCAGACAAGTTTGAAGTTTCACGCCTGCTTTCAAGACAGTCCAAAAAACATGCAAAGGGCACATGGATGTATACGTGCACTCTCTCACTTACCCATTCATTTATGCAAGTGCTCATCTTTCTATGCATGCACATGTAGGGATGCATATCATTGTCCAACATTCATTTCAAGGTGTAGTCATTTGGCCCCTTATATTCATATCTACATTTGCATATGTACGCATGCTTTATGAATACACACAAGCACATCTCATGAATACACAAAAGCACATGCTCTCTCTCTCTCTCTCTCTGTCTGTCTCTCTCTCTCTCATACTTGCAGGTACATGTGTGCACTGATATTCACACACATTTTCATTTGCTCAGTCCTATATCCCTTCTGGATGCGTTATGTGTGGGCGGAGTAACAGGAGAAGAGAAGGACGTTTGTGTTAAAAACATTATTTTGGAATCCATGTGCGTTCCAATAGTCATTTTCACTTTCGAAGATATCAACTTTCTGATTGTGCTTTAAAGATCATTTCCACTGGCTAGTGATTAAAAGCATGAGCTTCACAACACAATGCTCATTAGTTTGGCACAGACGTCTCACAAGAGCACATACAAGAAGTATGCGCTCAACACCTGGGTCACCCTTGCCTGCTTCAGAAACCATTCCCATGATGATGCGTTTGTTCTGGTACAGGTATGATGACCGCTACTTCCACCCCTCCCCTCCCTGCAGTCCCTCTTCTGACTTATGACCTTGACTCTGTACCTCATGTCCGTTTGGCTCTTTCTGTGATAAAGGTGAGTATGACACACTCTTTGACCCCAGAATGCATCCTGTCTGGTCTGAAGTGTGGAACAGTCTGCTACCTGTCCTTAAAGCAGTGTGTGCTTGTGTGTTGTTGCCATAATCAGCACACATACCTCATTTGGCTTCAGTCCTATCTTTAAAGCACTGTGTGCATGTGTAATGTAACTTTAACCAGCACACAGACCTCGTTTGGCCTCAGTCCTTGCTTCCCTACTGGAGTCTGGAATCTTTTCCTGCTGTTTGCATCCCAGGCAGATTTATTTTTATCTGTTGCTGTCAGGTCTTTATTTTTACAAGTGCTGGGTGTCTGCAATGCTGAGGTTGGCCAGCTGCTGTTGCTTGCCAGTTACTGTGGCTGTGTGACATCCTTTTTAAGACCAGTCTTATGGCATTGAAGTGGGAGTGGCTTAGCATGCAGTCACTCCTGATGTTTGCTGAGGCTTGATATTGCATATGCACTGCACAGAATTTCTGCTATGTGACATGCAGACATGTGGTTTTGGTGATCTCAGCATTTCAGTGACTGTGTGTATGCTGTATTTGTTATAAAGATTTCTCCCATTTGTTTTGGTATCGCACTTCTTTGACTCTTGCTTTTATGTGGATAATTTTCTTTTCTCTGTTGTTCACCTGTAGCATTGATTGAAATGACTGATAATGTATGTACAGTGTAGATTGAAAACATTGTCTGCTTGTTTCTTTTGTTGGTGGCATTCAAGACAATTTTAAAATGTTATGGGCACTTATTCCTTCTTTTGTGTAGCTAATAGTATTTGATTTAAAAAATATGCATCAGTAGTTTCTCTGTCGTTGAAACAGAACATGATTGTCCCTTGGGAGGAGGGAAAAAGTGCGACAAAATCTTTTTTTGGCAGCCACACGCACAGCATTTAGTACAGCACCACATGTCCATTATTGACATGATACTCCTCCTCTGCAGAGAACTTTTGGGAACTGGTAAACAGAAATACTAGAATCGTGTTTAGATTTTGTTCTAACCTCATTCAAGACTTAGAATTTCATTAAATAATTATTTACATGTTGAAAACTTACTGATGTTCCACTTGTTCTCTCATGCTGATTAATATGTGTATTGGTTGATTGATTGCAGAATTGATCATCTACTACAGATGGATCCAGCCACTCAAGTGAGAGTTGAACAAGAGGACAGGCAATATTCGAAAGTAGCAGATCAAGAATGAGCCAGCAAGATAAAATACATGGCTGGCAGATCAGTTGTTAAACCAACTTTAACAGAGTCACTCATGGACAGGTTCTGAATCTGTGGAGAGAAACTGACTGAGGAGAGTACAGGTGAAGCTGTCACAGCCAGAGAACGACCAGCGAGGCCAGAAGAGATTGTGCACAGACTTGAAAAATATACTTGTTGGAGTCAGTGGCTCAGCCTACAGCCAGGGATGCATAAAACAAGCAGTGTGGTGTACTTCGTGACCCACAGCATATTTATTGCTTAAAAAAAACCTGGGTTTGGTTTAGCTTTGCACAGCACTGCCTGCATGATTGGACCGCCATCTGCGAAGTAAAGCCACCATCTGGAAGGCAAGAGACTAAATGAGTGATACTCTGTAACACAGAACTAGTCAGCAAGGACAGAGCAAGAAAGATTAGTGAGAAGTAGATGTACATAATAAGAATTTGCATGTATTTTAGGAAAAAGGTAAACCACTTGCCTGCTTACACAGATAATCTCCACATTTAAGCTGTTTATTCAGTTGGGCTTCTATTTATTCTCTGTGAGTCACAATGAATCAGTTATGATCACATTTAAAGAAATCACATGCTTACTAGAGAAGCAGATGTTTTACTGGTTTTTATGTTTATGCATATTTATCATATGTGTTTTGTACACAGCAAAATATATATGTTAGTTGCATAGTATGATTTCTTATGCTTTTTGGGTTAAATCTTTTCAGATTATAAACATTGTTTCTTGTGATAAAAGTCTGAGAACAAGCTTCTTTTCCCAAGATGAAGTCTTTGCCTGAGACTGGTTGTGTGTTGTTAATGTAGCTGTTGACTGCATTTATAGAAAAAAATTGGTGTGTGCTTGAACCATCCCTGAAGAGAGGTTTTTTCTTCCTGTGGATTTCGTTTTTTAATCGACTTTGTGTTGCATGTTGCTGCAAAGAATTCCTAGTATCACAAGTGTACCTGATTCAACATCAGTTTAAACCCAGTATCGGAGTGTTTGGTTTGGGTTGGTTTGGTTCATTTTTTGATTTTCTGGGTTTTTTAAAACAGGTTTCTCTCTTAATTTCATTTGTGGCAGAGGGTGTACTGTAAGAAACCAGATGAAAGGCCAAGGGGAAGAAAGAATAGCATCATAAGGCAAGTCACTGGTGCTGTGACGAGCATGGAAAGTTCTGGTGTCCATCCCAGTATCTTCTTGATGCTGTGGTGTACTATCTGTTGAATGCCTTGGAAGACTGGCTGTTATATTCAGTTGAGAGAATGACGATGCTGTCAGAGGAGAAGTTTCATGCAGTTGTAGCGTACAATTATAACATGTTCTTGCATGCTGTGAGTTGCTACCTCCCTTTTGTGTTTCGTTTCAAGCACAGAGAATGTCATGGAGTGAATGGCTAAATCGAGATTGAAGAATCGGTGCATACAGGTCTTCACCTGGGACTGAGTAATGATTTTAGTTTGGGAGGCACTGCAAAGTTCCTTGAAATTTTGATAGTTTTGTTGGTAACATTCATGGTAGGTTAGGTACCAAACAAACTCATATGGTGCTGCATATAAAGATTTTATGCCAGTCTACATGATTTGTCATATTCCTAGTCAGAATGCCCAGCAAAAGTGATTTTGGATGATGGGTAAAGTGTTTTGCAAAAGCAGGAGAGACTGGCTGAAATGGGGAAGGGGGAATGTGGTGTGTGTGTGTGCCTGTGTGCATGCATCCATGAGAGGGAATTTGCAAAAACATGTTAATGAAAATTCTTTTCAGGCAGCAGTTTCCTGGCAGTGAAGATTTAGAGCAACAAATGAAATGAAAGAATTGCTTATTGTGACAAAAGCTTCTGATGAGTACAAAATATGTAAGAATTATCAGACACCTGAATTGTATGTCATTCAGCATATTTGTGTCATCCTGATGCCTTCTGTACGCCAAAGCTTTGCAATTGTTCGCCAAAATCAGTTTGCTCTACAATATTTAGGTAGTTGTTTTCGGCCATGTGGTTTCACCCAAACATTTGGTATCTCTGAAAAATGATTTCATGATTAAAACAAGTCAGAAAATATAGTTTTTAATTGGTTTTCTTAAAAAAATAGCTTTTAGCAGGATTGCTAAATTTCTCTTAAAATACAAAAGATGCTATTTCATAAACCAGGCTCCCCAAGTTTTCAAAATGAAGGTGTCACACAGACCTCCTTGTCTAATTTCAGTGCATCATTTTTAAGGGGTCATTGTAGGGAGAGAATACTTTTTTTTTTAAACTTCTACCGATGTGGTTTTTTTTAATATATGCAAATGATGTTGGTTTTTGCTTCAAAAATGTGAAAGAATTGGTATTTTTTTTATTTCTGGGCATGGTTACTGCTTTTCTTTGGTGAAGAAGTCTCTTTTTTCTGTACATGAAGTCTTCTGTGTGCATGAATGATCACCACAGCTACTGAAGACACTCATTGCTATATTCTCTTCATTTATCACTCCATCAGAATGATCTGTTGCATTTGGGTGTATTTGTTCTGGTAATCAACTGTAAAGGACCATGATACATGACGTTGAAAAGCAAAAGTGATCGTTTGTGAGCCTCATTTTGGCTGCACCAAATTGATAAAGAACTAAGAGAAACTACTCTTGCTTGTCCATGTTCGAACTTTGTCTGCTAGGAATTGATCATATTAAAAAGAAAACAGGTAAAAAGTGTGCATCACACATACAGGTTTTAATTTTGTTTATTATTTCTCAATGTGTGCATCAGTGTGTTAGTGCATGTGTCACTGGGAACCCTGTTCGGAAAAGGGTGTGGGGGCGGCTGCCCTTAGACACTGCTGGGGACTAGGTGGCCCCTGGACCCTGGCCAATAAGCCAAAGTAATTTGCTGCAACTCAAGAGTCTGGTGATACATGAATGCTGTGGGTGGTTTGCAAGCTGTAGAAGTAATGGAGTAGTTGCAAGCTGTAAGTTATTAGTCAGAATTTGGGTGCATTTTACATTTCATTTTTTAATTTTATTTTCTTTAAAGAGTTTGGGGAAGTGATTTGTGAGCCTTTATACAGTGGAATGTCAGAAACTTCTAGTTTGCTAGCCTATTCATTTCAGTGGACTGGCTACTCAGCCCTAAATGAACCTGCACGCATATATATATATATATTTGTTTGGGTGTAGGTTTGTATCTGTCCGTGTTTTTTAAGAAATACTGAAACAGATCAGGAGGAAAGAAGCAAACCACACTCGCCCTATTCCAATGTCTAGTCCATACTGAAAATGACAGAAGTAGGAACATGAAGTATGACAGTGTGGGAGACAAGACCATGTTCTTTAAAGATTGAAAGCACAGGCCAGGCCAGAAGTCTTTATAGGAGCACTTGGATATTGAGAAGATGCTGATCGCCAGTGGGTAGGGGTTGGAAGTGGTCAGAAACGTGCTGCAGCTAAGTTGTCAGACGGCCTGACAAAACAGCAGAAAACAAATTTCTTGTGTATTTTCATTTTGGTCAAAGTTGACAGTGGTGTATATAATATAATAATCTGGCTTTGCCCACTATGTTGCTCCAGCAATTAGATGCCAGACAGAACTGCATTTCAGAGTTATGCATTTCTCTATGCATTTCCATTTTACATCCCTAAGTAATAATGAAAGACTATGTGTAACATAATCCACTTCCCCCCAAGCTGTTTTTTTATTGCAAAGAAAGTTCACCTAAGCACTGTTTTTTTAATACACCAAAACTTGTCACATATGGATTCTGTTATGATATTTATTAAAGAAAATCAGCCTGCATCGCTAAAGGAGTTGTCTTTTTCAACGTAATTTAATGAAATTGTAAAGAGGAACACTTTTTGCTCTCAACCAGCTTTCTAGGCTTCTGGGATGTCAAAAAAGTCATTGGTTTGAATTTTGTATGATATTCAGTACAGTATAGAAGCATGGACATTCGAGGCAAGAACCTATTTTGATTAAAAGAGTGTAAAATTAGAAAAATATATTAATTCTCACCCACCCACCCCATACAGCCACTGCCAGGCATTGGCATGAACCTGTGTTTGAACACCTCCTACCCCCTTTTTTTGTCTCTTCTAATGCACAATGACCCTGTGACCTTTTGCTAGTTTCATTCAAAAGGAAAATTTATACCTGTAGACACTAAGTTTCCCCCTTTTTGAAAGGTGTTTCACTAGGAGAGACATGCAGAAGTGGTAAAGTATGTTTTCAGTCTAGGAAACTGTAGGTTTTGTTGTTATTAATTTAATTACACTGTATATATTAATATGCTCTGAATGTGATGGTATTCACCTCTACCTTGTTCTGAGAGCTTCATACAACTAACAAATTGTGCTTCCTGCCATAATATGTATTGGCAATATATCTCAGTGTGAACCCAGCCGTTGGCACCGATTTCTGTGATGTTTTGCCAACCCACTGTAGTGCATGTCATAATCACAGTTGATAAGTGTGAATTTCTGTGTCTGTATGTTGTTAGGGCTCAGGATTATACACCCTTTTCCTATTTTGACCTGGTCTGCACCACAGGTGAGTTTGAGTTTGTCCAGTCAAACTGCTGAAGTCTTAAAGCAAAGTCACAAACTTCGGTCCATACCTCGACTTATTACTAATGGTGCCTCTTTCAAGGGGTAGTACTCACTGCTAGGTCTGGCAGTGCGACTTCCTTTCATAAGTATTTAGTTTGTACTTGCACAGAAAGATCTAGTTTGCTGCCTTATGAAGATTGGTTTCCATGGAGTCTTTTTCCCTCCAGCTCCATTGATGTTCGTGTTCATGAGGTCAATCCTGATTGTTTTTCATGGTGTAGTCACATGTGAATTGCAAGTGTTCACATGCACCACGCAATTAAATTTTAAACTTTTGCTATTGTGGATCATTGAATTTGTGTTAACTTTGATGAACAAATGCGCTGAATGACGAGACAGTGATGCAGCAAAAATGTTCATCTAGAAGATATGCTATACTGTGAAGAGTACTGGATCTATAGAATTGTTGCCCCAGATGTCTCAGCATACCTCTCCTGTACTTCCACCAGCCTTTTGGTTTTAGTCCCGACTACACATACACATAGACATACACATACACATAGACATAGACATAGACATACACATACACATACACATTTTGATTTCAAACAAAACCTTGTATGCCTGCTGGACCCTCTGGATCACATGACAACACATATTGCTGCTATGCTGTTGGCAGTCCCTTTTGTGTTACAGCATCATTTCAGACACTTGGAAACATTTGTTGTAGCATTTTAAAAGTAAATCACAGTGTGCTCTGAAGGTTTATTATTTGTGTTACTTGTGCTGGTGAGTTTTACACAGACCTTTTTTGGGGTGGGGGGGGGGAGGGAGGTTTTTAAACCCTTAATAAAGAAATCAAAAGTTATATAAATGTGGACTATTCAGTTTTTAGCGTGTTTTATTTCTGATCTTTTTTTATTGCAACAGTGATGTGTAAAAGTGTGTGGAGATGTGCAAGGACATTGTATACATGCATATCCATACATACAACATACACAATGCTTGTCAATAAATGCATGCATTTTCTTGGTAATTATTTTCACTTCATCTGAAATATACTCGGCGTTTCCAAGGCCAGCAGCTTATTTTTAAACAAAGGGATGGTTTGGTTTAAAGGAAAAGTTATCTTGAATGTGGTGCAAAGATAACCGCTACAGAGTAGGATGTCCCTACCACTGGGATGAACGTTAAACCTGTCTACATATTTCACAATGGGTATCCTCCCCTCTTTCCCCTAACCCCTGGCAAAAAACCTTTACAGTGATGCCTGGTGTCCTGTCCTGTTGGGGTTTGGTGGGTCAAGAAAATTACCCCATAGACTCTAGGTGTGATACAGCAACACCCATCTTGCATAAGTTAGGTCTTTAATCCCCTTGCTTAAGCTGCCACCTAACTCTCTCACGTAATCACCAGGCCAGGTGGGGGCAGTAGCTGGGTGCCCCAGGGGTCATATTTACACCTCCAGCCTTGGGTGTTGAGCATCGCCAGTGACGCATGTAGCTTTAGGGCGAGACGAGGTTTTGCTGGGACCTGATAGCTCTCTGGCACACCTTGGATTTGGATAATAGCCATCACGTAGGTGTCGTGTGCTGGCTAGGTACAGGGTTCAGCAGGGATCGAGGAATCGCGTCACAAGGAAGGCTGTTAATGATTGTAGTGTCAACCGTCAGGGCCTTGAGCGGTTCAAAGAGGTGAACTGCCCAGGGTGCAGAGGTAGGTCGGGTCCGCTCGACGCCTGGACGGGCGGGACTAGCAGAGAGCACGAAGGCATGGCGACTGCTATATTTGTCCTGTCTGATTGATGTATCTCGACCACGTGTGAATGCAGAAATGTATATGTATGAGAGAGGGAGAATAAAAGGACAGGTTTGAAAACGCTGAGTTATTTTTTTCTAAGCAATCTTCTGCGAGCATCGTCTGCTAAGCTGGCGGCTCAATCTGCAGGTAAAACATTTTCATAATCGACTGAGAGTCTTGCGGACGGCTGTTAATTTTGACCCTTGTGGTGGTGTAAGCAGAACCGAGTGTTGCCTTTAACTGGGTTCATATAAAGTCCCGTAGTGGCCCTGCGTGTCTAGAGCAAACCATGCAGTGCTGTGGGGCAAGAGATTCTTCGAGGAACTTGGATCCCTCAGGACTGGTGTGTGACTCTTGGCACGTGCGTCCTTTGCTGTGAAGAAACCACAGAACGTAAAGGAGCAAGTCGCGGGATGGAAGGAAGACGACCCTCTAAAGCAGAAACAGAGATACTGCCTTGAGTGGCTGTATGTAAATCGGAACTCTAGTGGAACGAGTTCAGAGGTCGATAGTGAGAAGTGTGGCACAGCGAGGTGACTGTGTGACGTCAGCGAGAGTGCTTACGATCCCCGGTAAGCCTTGTGTCCAGTGGCAAAGGACACGAAGGGGAGCTCGACAACGCGAGTCTGCTGTTACCCAGGAGGACCTGACAACACGTCAACGTTTAGGACAGCAGAGAAGGGCGCCCCTTCGGTACAGACATTGTGGGGACTGTGAAAACAATTAACCAGGCGACGAATCTTGCGTGTTCTACTTTGGTCAATTTGTCAATGACGCTTCTCAGCGGGGAAGGACAGAAGAAAACGCGGCATCGTGAGGCATCAAAGCACGATAGGATAGATGATGAAATTGGCGAAATTAAAGGAATTCCATAAAATTTGGATACTGTACGCTAATGTAGAATCCATTCAAAGATGGAGCGTGGTGGACGGGGGTGGCAATCACCAAAAAATGCATCGTCTGCTTAAGTGCTTTGCGGACATTCCTGGTGGAATTTCGTAAATCAGACTTAAATCCATTTGATTTGCAGTATATAGTGATGGTGGTGAGAAACTTGTTTCTCTGCCGACGAGAGTTGTGATGAAAAGCTGTCTTGATACACGCACATAAAAAGGTTTTGGTAAGGGACCTGCAAAACTTGAGATTCGAATCTGAATAGACATTTCAATTCGAATATGACCCCTCTTCCCCCTCCAAAAATTGAGGACTTCGAATCAGAACCTTTTTTCCCCCTTAATGTTTATTTCGCAAGTTGTGTACGTGTTCCGACAGCGCAAGGAAAAAACCAAAAGATTTTGCGTGGTCTGCTTTTAATAGGTTGGGAACGGTTCTTTCATTGTTCTAATTTGTGTTTGCCGGTTTACGGGCTTTTCACGACGAGCAAGAATCACTATCCACAGCACGAAATGAAAGGCGCAGAGATAAATGTTGGAACAGATTGAAGTGTAGATCAATTACATAGGGACTGCTGCAGGTGACCGTTGAAAACGTATGTTGCATCGCTCTATGCTTAGCCGCAAATTGTAAATCCTTGCAATCTCGTGAAAGTGGTACCAGACCACTGTACCATTATAAATTCGCGAGTTTGATTAATCAAACGCAGCGAAAGAAACAAAGTAGATCTACCATACATCAGCCTATAGGTTGAAATCTTGACAGAAAACAGCAACATTGCTCGTGAGAAAAAATATCAATAAAGGTCCGTACGTAATCCTTTGCATTGCTTGTAGTAATAGCGTATGTACGACGCCAGAAGCCTACAGTGAGCTTGTACGTATATATAGATATGTATAAATACTATATATTCATAGATCTGCCACTCTAATTGGATCTACGATCTTCCACAGGAAAAAAGAAAAAGAGAAAGAACAGGGTTTTGCAGGCCGCATTTAAGATTTTTGACACCTGTCAGAAAAAGACTGCGTAGTGCTAGAAACTGAAGATAGTTTTCTCATGGCTGCATAGTATGTGAATAAAAATGTGAACCGTTACTAATTCCTGCTAATTCCTACTTGTCAGAAACAAAATGGCCCCATATTCTGCGGTCCCAGATTTGCTCTCAGGCGCTAAACCTACGGCAAGCCCTCATACTGTCATTGGTTGTTGATCATGTGATCAAACGCTGTGACGTAAAACAGAAACTGACCACATCAGTTGACAGACTTCTTAAACAGATTTCAATGGAGTCTGATGCGCCAGAGAAGGTAGAAAATCCTGGATGCTGCAGTAATGTAGCAAACTTCATCTGGAACAGCGAAGAGAAAACATTTTTAGGACGTAGTGGAAGAGGATGGGGTGAGTATTCACCCTGCTTGAAAAGAGAGAGACTTCAAATCTCCTCTCAGTCCTCTGCTTCCTGTTGACAGTATTGTTAGGAATTTTAACCCAACGGCTAAAATTAAGAAATAAAGTATTTTCCCCGCTTTATTGTTAAATCTTGTCCCCAAGGGCTGTTGCAGTACAATATTTAGAGCAAAGCAATCATCATGCATAATATCGCACCAAAAAATGTGCGCACGTTTTTTCTCGCTTGTAATTGTATCCCTATTATCGTGGAAGCGGCGTAAGCTCCGCATTTTGTAAGTAAATTTTTAAAATAGGTCTAGTAGTTTGACGAATAAGACTTCATTTTTTAAAAATTTGTCTACCTTCTCCAGATAAAGAGCTGAATCTTAATTCAATTTCAGGAGAAAAAAGTACCGCCTAAATGCTGTAATTATGGATGTAGTCTTATAAAGTCACTATAAAGTGTAAATAAGTCGAGATTTAAAAGACCATACAAAGTTGAATTCGTTTTATTTCGCCTTTGTTTTAGACTGCAAACGGACTTAAACGAGCGCGTAAACTGGGGCACACTTCGTCGGTAGTTATTGAGACGTTCGGAAGGATAAGGTGAAGAACAAATGACTCAAATTATACTGAAATATTATGTTGGGATGGATATTTTATGATATCCCAGAAGCACTCTCTATTGTCTAAAAGTAACCCTAGGGATGTTGTTGGTATGTCCAGATTGATATCTGTTGAGCTGTGTACCAATAACTGAAGGAATATGGAAGCAAAAAACATTTTTTGGCTCACACTGAAACATTAAATTCAGAGAATGTGTGCATGTGAGGATAGTCTTCGGATGTCCCAGAAGTACATCCTCCTCGTCTAGAAGGGACGAAGGATCAAAGGAAAAACGAAATGCACGAACTCCCACTGAAACACTAATATCAGAGGTAGTGGGGTGGATGGGTAATATTCTTAAGATATCTCCTCGTCTAAAAATACCATGGAGATGTGTTTGCTACCACCAGATCAATATATCTACTCATGTTGTACAAACTGCAGTACGGAGCTGGAATAAAATACTTCCTGATCGTCTAGACGGAAAATGGAATCAAGGAAAAAAGCCTCAACTCATATTTAAACATTTCAATTAGAAAGAGGTATATTCAGGCTATTCCAGAAGTAGCCATCACTCTCGTCTAGAAGTACTCCCAGGTGTGTTTCTGCTACAACCAGAATCGCCCTCCCAGAGATACCCCTCTGTAGCTTTGTAAGTTTTTTTGGCGTGAACTGGGAAATTCTGCACAATTTGTTATCAGTTTGTATTTTTTAAAAAAGGGAAGGGGAGTCAAACAGGTTTAGGAGGGGCGTATTTCTAGTTGCACCACATGGGGGTAGAAATGACGAGGAAGGGGTAAGGGGCATTAAAAGACGTTACACCCGTACGTGCTGCACGGAAATCTGTTGGCGAAAAGAATATTATCACTCTTCAAGCTCAAATGAAGACGCCACATCTAAGACTAGCGCACCCTAGAAAGAATGGATGAATGAAAAAAAATATATAAATAAAATAGAAGAAAAAGACAGGAAAGCAAGAAAGGCGGCATTCGCCTTTCTATGGTTTTTTTTTTGGGGGGGGGTATCATAATTGTCAGGGTATCATAATTGTACATCTCTGACACCCTGGGTTATGTGTGTAACGCGAAGAATGAATTGTGTGACAGTGGAGATCTGCCTTTTCTTCTTGGTTTTTTACATCTGCCTTTGGAGCTTTTTCCTCGGTATGCTGTCCCTCTACTACCATTACGTGGACCCGTTTGCGCCTCGGTACCAAGGTCCTGACGGCTTCCTCGATAACCCAGGTTTGGTCTCATGCTTAGGATCCATCCACCCATTCTCTCTCTCACCGGCTCGCTCACACGCACGCACGCACGCACGCAAGGCTAAAGGGGGGTACACCGTAGAAGTGTTGCGTAAATACTATTAGAGATTTAAAAAGATGATAGTTGACTGCAGGTTCTGAACCACATATTCTTGGGTAATAAAAAGCGAAAAAAATCCCTCATTCTTATGGCACTTGTTTGCGCTGGCGCATGCGTGTGCATGGTAACGAACGTGTGCCCTCGCGCGCTTCATATGTACAGGAATGAACTTCATACCAAGACCCAAAGAGGGGACGCTGATCAAGTTCGGCTCAAACAGAAAAACCTACGAAAAATATGTCTCCAGTATTAAGGACACCCTAGATAGTAAGCCAGCGTCTTCATATTACGAAAGCTTCCGTCCGCAATACACGCACGTACGCACGCACGCACAATTTAAGGCTTAGGCATCCACTGTCATCGTAGTCATCATGCTCATGATCGTTGCCCATATCTTCATCATCGCCGTCATGAGCTAGTGACGGAAAGGTCTGCTTCAGTTTATTAGGTATGTTGCCCTATGGCATGCCATTTGTTGGTGATCGTATACAGACATAATGCAAGGCGGGCCTTGGGTCATGCTCTGAACACGTTTGACGGTTCAGTTTACAGGGATGCTGCACACGAATTCAGGATGTTCGAAAACTATTCGTTTTTCTGGAAGATCTGCTCGGCTTCAAGCGCAGCTGAAAACAGCCGCAGCTGCCTTCCAGACGAGGGTGAATTGAACTACATGGAATGTACCGATTTAAACGCCTACGGGTATGAGAGTGGCAAGCCGTGCATTCTGCTGCGTCTGAACAAGGTTAGTTCAGGATAAGTTGCTTTCCACAGTTGATATAATGCTGAGTGTGAGCGTGGCATGCAGAATTATCAGCTAGATTTCTTTTCTCTGTATGGAAGTGCCATCGTCCACTGCAAGTATCTACTCAGAGTTTTTGTATTCCTCTGTTGAGTTCTTCTGCATTTCCCTTGAGAAGTTGCTCCATGGCATGCCTTGATATTAAACTGCGACAGATCGGCCTAATCGGCAACACGAGACAAGAGGTACAGTTCTATTCTTGAATGGAT
>SMGT01012685.1:89383-114863 GCA_004794575.1 Lanistes nyassanus
TAGTAAAGCAAGGCAGAAGTCCGTAACTGAACCTAGTGAAGCAAGGCAGCAGTCAGTAAGTAGATATAGTAAAGCAAGGCAGCAGTCCGTAAGTGGACCTAGTGAAGCAAGGCAGCAGTCAGTAAGTAGATATAGTAAAGCAAGGCAGCAGTCCGTAACTGAACCTAGTGAAGCAAGGCAGCAGGCAGTAAGTGGACCTAGTGAATCAAGGCACCAGTCAGTATGGGGTCCTACTTTCTAAATGCCGTTTATAAATACACTTTGTTCCCCATTGCTAGACAGATTTTTCTTTGTCAAAGACCAGTGTCCACTTTTGCAGCCGACAAGCAGAGTGGGATCTGCGAGGGACTTGTAGCATGGTGTTCATGCGCCAGTGGCGCGTTCCACACCTTTTCGGAAACTGAAGTGCTTCAAGGGATGCCACACAACAGATAGAAGTGTCTAGCCACATGACATCTTTTGCAGCTCCTCTTGTCAGCTGCTTGGTTTAAACGGTGCTACTTGACTTTATTTGACTTTTAGCCCCTTGGTCCCTTGGCTTTTAAGGCGTGTACATATAAATCAAATTTCTCACATTAATCACACTCATTTGAACAGAAATGAGACGAAGAAAATTAAACTACGCAAATCCATAAGTCTTTTCTTAGATTTCGAGTTGAAAAGTTCTCAGAGTTTAAAAACGTTTGGATGCTCCGCAACTACTATACGGGGTTGAGCCTGTTCATCTTGGTCGTTGCAGCTATCACTGTACCGATTGTACACTGGAGTGCAGCTGCCCCTCCGCACCGATCACTTTATTTACTGCAGTAGTGAGTTTGCAAACGTATGTAAAATCTAGTAATAGGATCCATTCCCCTCCCTGCCACCCTATAGTTTAAAATCACAGCTACGAGGAAGCACTTTCCACCAACCAACCCACCCACCCACTCACCCACCCACCCACTCACCCACCCACCCACCCACCCACTTCTCTGACTCCAAATTTTGTTGATGCCAGTCGCGAACTCCCTTTCTCGATGACTGAAGTAGGACACTCTGTTATCACGAGAGAATAATTAGTTTTGCCGTAATGTCGTTAAGGGTGGCCTGTCGGTGTCCCTGTCAGGTGGATTCTCAACAGCGCAGCAAGAAGCGTGACGACAGACCCAACTTCTTGTTCCGCGTCCCCCACCGTCGTTGATGACCAGCTGGACAACGACTGCGATGGGCTTGTAGATGAAGAAGATGAAAACAACGCTGACGATGACAGTGATGGTGACATCGACGAAGATTTGGGAAGGAGTCTACCAGAGAACAAGGAGCTCCTGCAGTGCTCTCTTATTTTAAAACCCGAGGAAAAAACAGTAAAGAAAGTTGTGAGTATTTCCTGGAAAAATTTACGGCTTATGGATGCGTGTGCTTGCATGCAGTGTGTACATAAATGGTGTGTGTGTGTGTGGTCTGGTGTACAAGCGTGTGTATGTAAACACAGCGCAGCGGGGACAGACCCGGTCCTCGTTTGGTTTCGAATAAACACATGTGTGCTTGTATGTGTGTGCGCGCTGTGGTGTGTATGGTGCTTGTGTGTGTGTGTGCATGGGTGCACGTGCGCCCGTTGATGCATGAGTATGCGTGCACATGCGTAGTGTTAGTGCCAGCTGCTAATGACAAGACCAGCTGTTCTCAGAGCCAAAAGGAGAAATGAAACTGTTACCTGTAAACGAACGCAATCACTCGCATGAAGGGACATGCTAGACGGACACAAATTAAAGGCAAAAAAAGATGGTTTATGGTACATAATATGATACATGATCTTTACATGAGACGATGTTACCTACAGAACATTACAGCTAGGACATCGCGTGCAGTTTAACATCAGTACATCCCTCGCGCATGTGTTCCGGGTACGTTTACCAATGAGGCCGAATGTTTATGCATATTCTTAACTATGTGCATTCGTGTGTGTTGTTTGTTGTGTGAGTTGTGTCTGTATGTGTGTGTGTGTGTGTGTGTGTGTGTGCTGTGTGTGAATGCGTGTGTGTTGTGTGCTGTGTGTCTCAATGTGTGTGTGTGTGTGTGTTTTGTCTACATAGTCCGTACTGTCACACACGCCGTTCTGGATTTCACGCGACCCCTTCTACCAAAACCTGGGTTTCTTCCTGTCCGTGGGGACGGCCTTCCTCGGCGTCCTCGTCTTCATCGGCGCATTCTTCCTCATGGATATCCTGGAGGGGCGGGGTGCGTGATGCCGGCTGGGCCACGCTCTGCCAACGCTTACCCAGCCGTGCGATGCTTGGCGATGCTTGGAGAGGCCGGTGGCACAGCGGTGCAGAGGCTTGTAGGTTTTGATCTCGTGTCCAGCACACCTGTTTCCTCTGCATGTGGCACCTGTTTGCAGCGCAAGTCGTCTGGAGGTGGGGGTGGGGGATTACTCCAGTGTCCCCCTTCTTCCTCGTCCGTCCAACACCTTCTCCCACCCCCACCCCCACCACACGCCCTACTCATGCGACGGCCTTCTGTCCCTGCTAATTTGCGTCCAACAATAATCAAACGACCAGTATCCCACACTTGCGAAAACACTGGTACGTGAACAAGCTCCCAAAGTACTAACCGACAAGCTGGAACAAACACTGATCTCAGAATGATGGAATCTGTGCAAAAATGTGCATCCACAAAAAAAATTAAAAAATAAACTATCGGTTGCAACAAGCGATCTTCGAGAATCCAGTGTCTTTAATTATTTTACTTACTGTGATGTTCTTAAACCATATTGTGTGGATTCATATGTTGGATCTGTTTTCTTTCTTTGTTCGTCTGGATTTTGTCATTGTCCCTCCAGAGCGATCTTCCAGTTCAACCTGAATACTAGTCTTGGCGACGCTATTTTCCACTACACTACAACCGATGTGTGTGTATATATATATATCATATGCTTACACTTACTTCGTTCGGCTAGAACTGCAAGCACTTTAAGAACGTCTACAGCCAGAAGCCAATACAACAGCTGCAGATTCCCCCACTGCTCATAACCCTCCCGGCACTGGGTTACTCTCCAACCCCGCCCCTTTCTTACCCCCAGAGAATTACGATGTCCAGTCACAGTGTCCGGCCTTTGGTGTCCACAAACATAGGTCGTAAACCAGGAAGAGAAACTTTAAGTGTATTCCTAGACAAACAAAATATTTGTGCTATTGGTATTACTGTGTAATGACGAATAATCCCTTCCTGATTCCAACCCTCTCCTTTCTCCACGCACTCGCCACGTGACGGCTGAATATAAGACCAGAAGGGAGGTGCAAAGAAATAATGACATTGCAATAAAGGCTGCCGTGATCTAAAGCGGAGGTATGTGGCCAGAAACGGGTTCGCCTATTTCGCAGCGCTGTACTGGCGGTCGTTAGCGGTCGTAAAAACCCGCATCTCAATGCGAAGAAGGTGTAAGCTTTCGGCGTCTTGGCGCTTGTGGTACAGGTTTTAATTTCTGGGAACTGACGCAGTTCTTGTAACGGGTTACAACACCGCTCCATGTTCAGTGGTGTTTTCCGCTGCGTGCTTTATGTGGCCAGTTTTCCTTTATTTCACAGCAGCGAATAAGGTACTTCGGATGTAACTTGGTGTAACTTAATCTTGGGGGAAAATGAAATTTTATTGCTTTTTTTAAAAATAGAATTTTAGCTTTTCTGCAGATTCGGATCTGTTCTGTCCTGTGCTGAACTATAGGAATTGTGTTATCGCGGAAAATAACGTTTCGTGCCATAGAAAAGTTCGGTTTTACACCCAGCACAGAAAGTGCTCGTGCCTAAGTCCCACAGATGTGATCCAGGAGACAGTTATGTCAATCACAGTAAACCTAACCTAGACAGCTGCGCCTGTCGAAGTGAACTTGGCACAGCGATGTCAAAACCTAGCCAGGTGTGACCGCTAATGGAGACACTATTTTGTTAGAATCTGTGTGTTTTTCCCCTTGGCACGCATGACGCGTTTAGGTATGAAACTCTTCAAAACCCTTCTGAGAGAGAGAGAGAGAGTGATAGAGATCGCACCTGTCGGGTTGATTCCCACGTACGTACATAAGTGCGTGTGCGTTATCAGACAAGCAGACGCCCGCACGAGTACAGTATTCCTAAAGTAGAACGGCCTCCTCCCCACTCCACCAACCCTCAACCTCCACCCATACATTTACGTCATTCTGCATTCCAATCAGGTGCATTTTTCTCGCGCACAAAGCTTTTTGGGTCAAGGCTGAAAATGACACGACAATACTGTGCATACAGTTCTTCGTACGAAACACTTTCACATTGCAGCTAGCAAGCGTTGACAACGGAGGTGGGACGCACACCTTGCAGGTTCAAGAACACCCGGCACGTGAGTGTGCTACCATGGACAGTGACATCGCCCTCGTCTTGTCGCTAGCTTTGGCATCGCTGCCAGTGTACTTCATGTGGAGGACTTTCAGCAAGCGAGGCAAGACTCTTCCGCCAGGACCGACAAGCATCAGCGCTCTGAAGGACACTGCGAAAGCGTTGCGAGGCGGATGCTTGCACCACCTAGCCGAGAATTGGGCAAGGCAGTATGGCGAACTGGTCCTGTGCCGCACAATCATGGGGGACCTTTGTTTTCTGAACTCTGCGCGCGTCGTGAGAGATGTCTTCGATGGCAAGGAGACAGAAATGGTGACAAACGACAGGCCGGCCACGTTCATAGGCTCCTTTGTGTACTATGGCAACAGTGATGTGGCTTTCGGGGGCCCGGCTACGTCACCGCACTGGCACAGGCGGAGGAAGTTATTGCACTCGGCCGTCAAGGTAAATAACGGGCCTTTTGTGGGTGGCTGGATGGGTGAGTAAGCGAGGGAGTGAGTGAAGGAAGAAAAAAGGAAGTGAGTGACAGAAGGCGTGGCGGGACCCGTTAAGGTCGTTCCCGTTCAAAAATTCGAAAGGAAACGGGAAGACGACTTCTTCATCTGGGATGCCAAGTGCTGTCCATTCGTTGATTTTGTCAACCAAGCGTTTCCTTTACCTTTCTCCTCTTTCATCCATCCATTGTTCAAATGACCACTGTCAGTCGTTCTGAATATTGCAGACCTGTTTACCCCTGACCCTGACTCTGACTTTGCAGAAGATCAATGTCAAAAATGCAGAAGATTTCACAGAAAATGCGGAAGAGTTTTACTTGGAGTACGTTAACCTAGAACACGACAGCGTTACAAGATTGAGGGGAATAAAAAAAAGCATGCACAGCTCACATTTTCTGCTTTATTCCAACTTTTATAGAGAGCGGCAATATGCACTTTCACGCTTTTTTTAAAAATTAAATTCAAAATTTTGTGACTTTGTTTTAAAACCAGAGGGCCCTCTGTGGTGTTTCTGTGTAGAAAAGACCTCTGATCTGTGCTGATTTTCCTGACCATTGAAAATATTATCTCACAGCTAGCACTTGAATGAGGAATTGTGAGTAGTCCCCTCACCCCTATTCCCCTGCTTTTTTCCTGCGACCCAGCCTGCGCGCCACACATCAACCGCAGCTAAGTCTTTTCTTTTTCATTTTGCGTGTGTGTGTGTGTGTGTGTGTTTGTGTCTTCCTGATGAAGGGGTAGTGCCCCGAGACATGTAGATCGTCTTTGTCTTTGTCTTGTTCTAGCTTGGTTCAGTTCCCTTGTTTTTAATTTTTAATTTAGATTTTCCTCCAAGCGGCAGTCACGTGTTCTTCTTTTGAGTATTCCCCTCAGTGACATGTATATCCTAAATCTGCATTGATCCAAAACGGACCCCGATTTGTCAAGTGTATTTTTTTTCAATTCTTGGTGGGTTTTGGTTCCCCAATGTCTCTCGATGTTTTTCCCACCGTGCGTTATTTTGAAGTCAGTATTGCAGAAAGTACAAAAAGCATAGTTTTCTCCACGAGTGGATGGTTTCATTGGAAAGTCCTTTTCATACTCCGTCTGTATTTCTACATATACTTCTTTTTCTTTGGCATCGCTGCCCCTTCATTTTCATCGGTGCCCGTCTGTAGGAGGCATAACTGGAGAACTGCTCAAACCGAACGCATCTGCGGAAATGTCACCCGTCGATTCAAAAGCAAGCCTGTTTATATGGAGCAATGCGATTGGCCAGCGAACCGGACAGCGTCAAAATGCATCTTGATGGTTTATGGTTTTTAGTTGGTGAAACGTCTTTTGATGCTAAACTTTTACTGCTTCTAAATTCCGGAAAAATTATGGCGAAACCGGAAAGGTAAACAGGTCTGATATTGCAAAGCAATCTTTGACCAAGTCTGAATGTTTTACCGGACACGCAGTGAACAGAGGTGTTCGATGTGGCTCCCTTACCATTGTCGTCTAAAAGCATTATTCATGAAAGAATGAGAAAGAAGAGAGAAAAAAAAGTTATCCAGAAAAATACCATAGGCTTAAATTATTTTCGCCTTCAAAGGCGGTACTGCACTCTTTCACGTATAGGATACAGGGCTGGGGACCTGTACAATGGTAACGTCAGGCCTCGGAAGTAGCTTTAAAAAATATATATCCGAATTATATACAAAAGTGAAACCGACTGAAGTATAAGCCATCTGTTAAAACGGCGTGATCAGGTGTGCCTATAGTGTCCCTGACTGTAAAACCATGTTTGCCCGGTATGCACACATGCGACACAAATCTGTGTGCGCCGCATGAAATACGCTGATGTGGAAGATGGAGGCCTGTAATTCCTGTTCTCCTGTTTTCAGTTTTACGGAGACGGCGTGGAGAAGTTCGAGAGCACTGTGCAGGCAGAGCTCTCTCAGCTTTTGGAGTCTCTGGAAGCCAGGCTAGAAGCTTCAACTGCCCCAGATACCGTCAGCCAGACATGTCAAATGGAGATGCACAGTTTCTTCTCTTACTCGTTGCAACGCATTCTCGCCGTGGTGGTAGGCCATCTCTGTCTGCCTACATCTTATTATCTCTTTCTTTCCACCCATTTCTTTTTTCCCCTTTCTTTTTAACACGTTTAATCATAGTCTTTGGATTTTTATTTTAAAATACTGGAACGTCAAATGGAAAATTCCATTTTACTAGATATTCCAGACGGGTCATAAATTTTTAATTAAGGATAAGGGCGCAGGAATACAATCGTTAAAACTGATAACATGAAACCTAGCTTGACTTCCATGATGCCTTTACTGTGGCAGTCGGCGAAAAGATTGTAGACTTGGGGCGAGGTACGCGATACGCCGCTAGACCTTATGTCGACCCTTAGATGAAGCGAACAACTAATTCGTGCTTTGCTTAGATTCTCGTTTTGCCTTATGACTACCGTGCATTAGCATCGAAAATCCACATCATCAGGAAACGCGACAAAATCCGCTGTTTGAGATCTGAAGCCTGATCGACGAGCTTGACTTTCGACTTTTAGTCGGGATTTGGCTTTAGAGTCGAACTAGGGTTCTAGCAACGTCCCGTATACGTCGGCCTTAAAGCTTTTCTTAACATCGCCACCTTCAGCGAACTACGACGCACGTTCGTCCGGTTGTCTTAACTGGACGATCCCCAGAGGGACAAACTCTACACTCTTTAACATGTGCGCCCGCCTTTGGTATGCACGTTTAGGACGTTCGACAATGGCAGCAGAAGGTTGAATTTAAGTTCCAATATTTAAAAAATCCTATGCGATCTCATACTGATGCGGTTATTTAATTTTCGGTAATAGTTGTTTTGGTTTAGTCAGAAGCAGTCAAATGAACAGATCCGTGAAGAGTGCGAAAGTTTCCTACAACACGTATTTCTTGGACCGAGGTGTAACAAAATGCTCTCTGGAAACGGCAAATTAGTGATAGATTATTACAGGCCCGTAATGAAGGGCACGTGGGATCAGAATTTAATTTTGGAAGTTATATAGAATACGTCTAACAAGAAACAGGCATACAATGGCGCTGCCTGTACTGGTGGCATATCTCCCACGCGTTGGCAGGCAAACAATGAATGGGACGTCACTTGCGGTCAGATGCAGTCACCAGAATGTGTTCATGCAGGTACTGATGCTGCTATGATGACAACGCATGCCACGAAAGATGCTCCAGTCTTGGCGACCACCAGTAGGGTACAGCAAGGGAGTCGAGTAACCCCGCGCCAGAACCACATGGGAACCAAGAGGACACTGCGCGAGACATGCAAGCGCTATTACTCTGGCCCTGGAGGGAGGGAGGGAGGTGAAGGAGCGCGCTGCGGGGAAAAGTCGTACCCAAAACAGCCTGTAAGGTGAGGAGTTGGAGTGATTTTGAAGATGGACACAGTGGGAGCTAGGTTAGCAGCAGGGCTGATTTTTTCGTGAGCTTCTATCTGATGCCAGCGTAACCAGTGGAATGGCCGAAGACCAGATGACGTAACAGTGTGCCGGGGTTAGGTTTATAGATGTTGTGGTAATGGTCTGTCGTGTGTTGTTCATGGTGTTAGGCCGGCCACCAGCACAGCAGAGACAACAGACTGAATGAAGCGCTGGAATGTGCATTCCTCACCGAGTTGTCAGTACAGAGAAACAGGGAGAGAGGGAGACAGGAGTGTGGTAACTGGGACGAAGTGCGCGGAAAACACATTCCGTTGCCATGTAACAAAGCCTAAACGCTCTTTCCGTGTGCGCGCGCTACGAAACGCAGACCCGAAACCACCAAAGTTTGTCCCTCGAAGCATCGTCTGGTTAAGGCCACCCGTAAGAAAGTCCTTAAGTGTAACTCTTGATGTCCTATGCCCGAAGCTGACAGGCGAGAGGCCCGCACCAGAAGCCGAGTTGCCGGCCCTGATTGGGCAGTTCGTGGAGACGGCAAACAAGGGCATCACTCCAACGACGGACACTGCTCTCCGGCTGTTCCCGTTTCTGCGCTTCCTGCCAGGCTCCTACTATAAACGGCTCTGCGTGAACCTACAGACACTCCGAGATGCTCTGATCAAGAGCCTGCTAGACAAAGCGCAGGTACTGACTGGCGGCAGGACCATACAGGTTTTTGGCTTCAGATGCATTATTTTAGTCCGCATGCGCAGTCTTTAGCCAATGCGACACGACGCAACAATATCAATCGAAAACAAACTGAACAACCTGCTTTGAATAACTCAGATGAGTACGCAAGTGTTTCTTCAATTAAAATATACGAAGAAGAAATTTCACTACGTGACTGTTCCGGATTGGTCGATTGAAGGCTGTGCATGCGCACTAACATTGTGTTGCATCAAAAACGATCTCTACTCGCAGGTGGTGGTGGTGGGGGTGGGGGGAGGGAGAGGAATCATGTTCAGCAATACGATTTAACGATATTTGGTTTAACAACACAGAAACTGAATCAAGCTGAAGGTTCGTCTTAGTTAAGAGTTGTCAGCTTCTTTGACAATTCAGAAACCGAAAGGAACTCCAAGCCTTATTATAATGGGGATTTTGTTGGTCTACTTTCCTTGCTTGTATCATGCATTTTCTAAGTAGTGGTTTCTGATTAGTTTGATCCAAGAACGAATAAACAACCTCGCGAATATGGCCAAAATCATTACAATTCACATCTCAAAATGTATTTTGAAAGAAATTACAAATAGGGCATAATCTTGCAGTTTTGCATTCTACAGTTTATGCAGATGTTACATATAAATCATGTCCTGGTGTACTCTTGAAAAAGAACACCTAACTGGAGGCTAAAATTTCTGCAGACTGTACGGAGACTGCAGACGTTAAAACGCAAAGTTACTTCAAACTTTCGACCATAGGCGCCACATGCTCTGTTGCTTCGACTGTAAAAAAAATCCTCGCCAATATCACCAAATATTGCAGAAGTTCTGACAAAGCTTGAAACTCGGTTCCGCATTTAACAGTCTCCTTAGTGGGTTGAAACAGATCGATGTTCTTCTCGCACTCTAAATCCCTGGGGAGACTAAAATGAAGTCTGTCAAACTGTCAAGGCTACGCGGGTGCCGGGACAACACAGGGGCATCGTTGACGTCTTTCTTGATGAGCAGGCCAAGAAAGACAGCCACTGGCTCGACGACGACAGCCTTCGGGGAATCCTCCTCAATATTGTCGGCGGCGGTGAGTTCTCTCTCTGTCTG
Organism: Lanistes nyassanus; assembly: GCA_004794575.1. Lineage (NCBI taxonomy): Eukaryota > Metazoa > Mollusca > Gastropoda > Architaenioglossa > Ampullariidae > Lanistes > Lanistes nyassanus. Next base: position 99,417 of record SMGT01012685.1, read on the forward strand.
TCTCTCTGTCTGTCTCTCTCTGTCTCTCTCTGATGCCCTTTCCCGTCAATTTGTACCGGCTTAGTATCGGCTTATTTATAGCAGATCTTAGCACATCGATATCATGCCAGTGACTGTTACTGGTGATTACGTCACACAGGCAGCCGTGTCGCGTCCTTGCTAACCTGTTCTAGTCACGAACTACAGCTTGGTCGACAGGCAACAAGTCTTTTTTTAAGGAACTTAAGACCGTGGCGTGTCGCTGTTTGCTTTTTGTCCTCGTTACACGCTGTAACTTATCAGGGACTGCAAACAGCCTTGACAGCAGCTCTTGACCTGTCAGTGTACACCAAAACCTTTTAGGTCCGCATTTCTCAACTCAACCTACACACAGAACAATGAGCCAGCAGTCTACAAAAAGTATCGAATTCTATCTCTCTGCCCTGTAGCATGCAGCTCGATTTATGTATAATGAGGGCAGCACACTCGACTGGTCAGGTTTATTACGATATTCTGACCGCATTCACGGCATTTGTGGCATTCAGCTTTGTCGTCTTCCTCGCGTCGTTCTTTTTACTAGCACGTCGTCTCACGTGCTCACTCTCACATGATTGAAGTTAAGAGAAAGACAATTCATAGGTACAGTAAAAACACTATTATTTATATCAATGCACTCATACGATTCAAGCCACCATCCACTTACAATCTCCAGAAAGAATCACATAACTCAGTAATACAGTGAAAGATGACTCTTATTTACATATGATTGAGTCAGATGGTTTTTCAGCCAAAGGGGATAAGCCTACCTCTGGCTTTCTTTACATCGTTTTCTTCGGCATCCGAAACTTCGAAGTGATCGACGACATACAATCCAGGAATCTTTGTCTTATGCTTGGGCGTGTAAACATGGGTAGAGTGCTCTGAATGAATGAATGAATGTCGACTATGAGGAAAATGAAAGGGTGAGGGTAAGACACCTGATAATGAATGAATGTTGACGATGGGAAACTGAAAGGGGTGTGGGTAATTCGATTCAGACAGCAAACCGAAGACACCTGATAATCTATTGCAGCTTACATCAGCTCCCTGGAGACGCTGAAGACGTTTTTCCTGTACATCGTTCATCACCGGGCAGCGGCCGCCAACATCCAGCGAGAGATAGACCGCCAGATCGGAGAGCGACCCCCAGCGCTTGCAGACAGGGTCAACTTGCCCTACACTGAAGCCGCCGTCTTGGAAACGCTCCGCTTAGCGTCCTTCGTTCCTCTGGGAGCGGTTCACACAACAACAGGGGAGATCACTGTTAACGGAGTGCAGATTCCAAAGGGTTCAGTTGTAAGAATTTTTTTTTAACGGTGTGCAGATTCCAGAAGGTTTAGTTGCGGAATATTTTTTTTAACACTGTGTAGATTCCAACGGGATTAGTTGTAACGGTACGTTCTTTGCTGCATCCATTTGCACAAGCAGTTATTGATTTTTAAAAAAAGACTTAATATAGTAGATGAGGGTTCATGTATGTTGTGACCATAGGATCCGAATCGTGTTTGCGGAGCTATTGCTCTTTGTTGTCTTGGAAGAGGACAAAGAAAAGAAGAGAGAGAAAGAGAGAGAGAGATGTGAAATGACAGCTTTTCGGGTGATAGAAAAATGGGACAAGATAGGAAATTACCATCGGATCAAATAACAATAAAAAGAGAGAAACTATTACAGCAAGCGAGAGTCACTCCGCAGGAACAGCTGCTGGCTGTACAACAGGTTACAAAAATTCCCACCCAGCATTAACAAACAAACAAACAAATACCACCTTCAATTACCTCTCCCCTATTCCCTCTTGTTCAAAAACAAAACAAAAGAACAACAACGAACTAGAAAACTAATACAGAGAAGAAGGAAATGAGATCGCTACATTTATAATAAACCTGAATGCTAGATGACTTTTAGAGTTGTGAGTTAGACGCTAGCTGTGACTGCAAAGTTGTATATTATGAAGAACGGCTTAGATCTCTCATTCCCTTTTATCCCACTCGTCCCCTGACAGGGCTAAACACAGGTTCGAAATTTTGCCTTGCCCGGTCAGGCAAGTGATCAAAAAATCGACTCGCCCGAATCCACACTTCACCGCGCCACCTCCATCAGGAAAAAATGCAACGACACAGCAATGGAGGCAAAATTTCGCAGCAGAAGAACCGATGAAACTCAGTATCGATGAACCACACTATTATTGATCCTATCATAATCGTCACACTATAGGTCTACCAAATTCCTGTCTATTTTATGTTTACCAACCTGCCTGACCTGTGCCACAAACCAAAATAATGTTGCAGTTTCCTGCAAACCTCTGTGGCCTTCAAGCTCTTTTACAGTTATATAAGATGAGAGGGGGGCTTTACTACGAAGACACCACCCGACGACAGAAAAACTTAGGTAGAAAACCAATAAGATGATCGTCCTGAAATTGCTTACAACAAACATTAATCGGCACAAAAAGTAAGAGTTTGTATCTGAAGAGAGCTGACGCCCAATACAACCGAATTGTGCACGTTCCTTTGACTTACGGCTGTTCTAGAAGAAAAACACAAATATTTAAAGTAGGTTCTCTTCGCACAGCGTTAACTTCTAGGCTGCTAGCGATCGAGGGATAGTGAGAGGATGGCTGTGTGTGCCGACTTACACGTGCTACCACAACTGGCGCAACTGTGTCAGTGTAATAGGCACACTCGCGAAAATGTTTACTTGCTCGACAAAGGGTTTTGGTTTCCCCAGGCGGTGTTAAGCCCTGCTTGATATCAGCTGTTCCAGAACCTGTGGGTGATGAACCGTGATCCTAGCGTGTGGGGAGACTCAGAGACCTTCCGGCCGGAGCGGTTTCTGGACGACGAAGGACAGCTACTGCCTGCTACTCATGCCGTCCGTCAGAGGTGAACTGTTCCATCCCTTTCCCTCAGCTGCTCTCCGTAGCACAGGTCGACGAGTCAGGCTAGCGACGCCGACACTATGATGGGAAACACTGATAATCTGTGTTAAATAGAATGTCTTCCCGAACGCTTACGAAGAAAACTAGATCCGATTTCATTCAACTTATAATGATTTCTTTCTAATTAGCATTTGTTTCTCAGTCCGATGGTGTATTTGTACAAGTGTGCGCGCATGTGTAAATGTACTGTATGTCCTCGAAGGTTTGGGTCTGACCATTTAAATTGTGTCGTTTTCGCAGATTTCTTCCTTTCGGGGTCGGAAAGAGAAGCTGCCCCGGCGAGAACTTCGCACGTTCTCGCGTGTTTCTTTACGTCACTACTCTGCTGCAAACATTTGACTTCCTCCCTCCGGTGGACCAAGAGTTACTTCCCTTGACTCGCGACTCCTGGAAGGATGCAGCCGTTCTGCAGCTGAAGCCCTATCATGTGACCGTCAAACTGCGGCCCCGTTAGTCTAAAAAAAGAAGAAGAAGTGTAACGTTTTGCACAAGAAAGAACTGAACATCACTTAAACCGTTGGTTTCTGATAATACGTACTGGTACAGACTTGCCTAAAAGATTAAACGCAATACTTCTGCAAGTCAATATAAAGCAAGTCACAATCCTACCAAGGGCGTCAAGGTTTTGCAGGTTCTCAATCTCCCGAGTGCAATATAACCGAGGGGTTATATGAGGAATAAAGTAGCTCAAAACACAGGAATAGTTTAAGATGAGAAATTACACTTCACTACATTTTTTTCTCTAAAGTGTCCACATCACTAGGCCAGTTCTATGCGAGAAAGCATAAACGAGCTGTCAGATGATATTTCTAAGAATGCTGTCAGCTGTCTGTCAGCGCTGTTGTGGAAGTTTTTGGTTCAGAACTTTCCTAGTGCTACTGCAGTAACAATATTGTATGGCATTTACATGTCCTGCGCATACTTAACATTTTTCTGTATTTCTGTGAGAGTCACTGGACGATTTATTTCTGCAAATAACACTATGCTTTATAATGTTCTTGTGCCGCTGTGCATCTATGCGTTTGCCTCGAATCTCTGTAACATACGTTCTGACGTAAAAATTTCAATGTTTCAAGGTATATGCGTGATTAATTTGAAACTTCTAATATGGACGATAAAAATAAATTGTATTGTATTGTACTGACTTGTACTTACATTGTACGCCCCTACGAAGACGCCATATGTGCATAGTTATCCTCTCGTTTCTTTTTTCGACCGCCGCGTTAAGTAATACTGTTTGTTTTCTACCTTGTAGTAGCTATACTGCGTCCCGCAGCCCTGACCCCACACGGTCCTCTCGGGCCAGCGCGTCTGTCTGCCAAACGCAAGTCGATGGTTTTAGCGACACTTACCTTTTCCTTGGGTATCTATTCGGACAATCTGCAAATAATGGCTGGATGCTGGAAGAAAGATGAAGACCCAACAATGAATGCATGTGGACATCTGTGCTGTTGTCAGCTCAGAGATCGTTAAAAATAAATAAAAAGCTGCCTCCAACCCAATCAGTCTACCCGATTTCTTAGCTTTCTTTGGTACTCTAATCATAAATTACCCCCATCCAAACTGCCAGCTGTGCACTGTAATAACTGGACCGATTTCGTCCACCTGGGTCAACAGCTGACACACGCGACCCGATTTTACTATCTTACTTCGGCGCTGTATTCATAAATTTATTAGCCCCATCCAAACTGTCATCTGTGCAGTGTAATACTTCACGCATATGGGTCATCAGCCGACAAATATGCGAGAGCCAGTTGCATACATACAGCTGTTTGGGCAATATTCAGCTAAGTCTTTATAGAGTATATGGGACACGAGAATAACAATTTTTCATTGTTTCTCAACCATTAGGGCATCCGTCTGGTCTTTCTAATAATCCTCGGGTTCAGTTTTTCTCACCCTCTTCCTTCTCTTTTAACTCTGCGTAGGACCTCGTGTTCTACATTTGGTGCAACTGTCAGTATATATGCTTCCCCGATAGACACGTGGGCTAGGTCTCAAGCACATGCCATTTTAGGAACGAACTCGACATTTGGCAGTGATACACTGGCGGCTAAAACGATATCTGCCGTCGGTCGTGACGTTACAGAAGTACACGGACGTATGAAGTAGTTTCCCATAGCGACCGTACGTGATAATTCAGCGTTTAGGACCTGGATGAGAGAAAACCCTATCTGACAACGCCATTCTGTTGCTGTTTGTTTCTACTGTTTTCTCCCTGTCAATGTTCACATATGCGCTCATGAACTGATAAATCGGGCGCAGTCTGTACAACGAAGTGAACAGGCACAACTGAAAGAGCGACGCTAGCTGGAAAAAGTGTGCACAAGCCAATGTTCCCTAAAAGTACACTGGCACCACGGTCGTGACTCAGCAGCAGTCGCTTAGCAGGCCAGCCAGGCAGTCCGTGCCCCAGTACAGAATAAACACGTACCGCGGCTGCAAATCACTTTGAAGGTCAAAGGTGATTTTTTTTAAATCCAAGGCCAGCCCTGCAACTAGCGGCGTCTGGGCTGCAGCTTGGCTGCTGGGGAACATTTTGTCGTTAGTGCGCCCGAAAACTCAACAGCTGCCAGACAGAAAAATGCAGCTATCTTACACGGATTTCCAGAGCGCCATCTCGTCTTTGGGAGGCTCTGTGCCATGGCTTTTAGGTCTGGCGGCCCTGTCTCTGTATGTCGTCCACAAGTTTGTCAAACGCGGACGGAACCTTCCTCCGGGTCCAAAGGGTCTGCTCGTCTTCATGGACACGGTCAAATCGCTCAAAAACGGCAAGCTGCACGTCCTGGGCGAGAAGTGGGCCAGGCAGTACGGAGACCTGGTCCTGTGTAGAACCATTATCGGGGATTTCTGCTTTTTGAACTCGCCGCGCATCGTCAAAGAAGCTTTCACTGGCAAGGCGACAGAACACGCCACCAACGATCGTCCGACGTTCGTTGGCTCCTTAGTGTACCTGGACGACGTGGCCCTCCATGATCAAAGCAGCCAGACGAACTGGGTCAAGCTGAGGAAGTTACTCCACACGACTTTGAAGGTGATGAAAAAAAATCTTTCCGTTGATACTGAGACCGCTGCACGAAAATGTGCCTGTAGGCAAAAGAAAGAAAGAGAGAAAGAAAAAAAGAAAGAAAGAAGCAGAAAGGGTTCTTAAGTCCCTTACAAAGAGTTTGTGGTCCATAGGGAAACAGAAATTTCACGGAATCCTTTGAAGAAAAAAATTAATGTAGTACAGGTGAGTAGATTACGGTGTACTTTCAGAATTCTGGACTCCCAGGTTTTCTTGAGCAAAATGACACTAGGCTGGACGCAGAGGGGAAAATAGATGCTGCTGCTGTTGGTGCTGGAGTTAATTTTCTGATCCAGGTTTGAGCTGATGATGAGATGTCTGCACTTAGTTTCATATACGTTATTTAACAGTATTCCCATCTGCAACAATTTCCACAGGAATCCAAAGCAAAATTCATATGTTAAAATACTCGTTGTTTGGGTTTCTCTTTGATTTTCTTGTTTAAAATAGTCCATATCGATGCACCTGAACATAAAAAGAGAATTCTGTTCGAGACAAAGCTGTATGTTAATTCTACTTTTCTGTTTAGTTTTACGGCGATGGCGTGGAACGAATGGAGAGCACAGTAAAGAAAGAGTTAATCCGCCTGGCAGACTCGCTGGAATGCAAGCTAGAAAGTTCCACTGGGACTAATGGTGGAGTGCCGCAGAACTCAGTGGAAGTGGAAATGGCAAAGACGATCTCCTATTCTGTCCAGCAAGTCGTGATCTGCCTGGTATGGCTTTTGTTTCTCCTCACCTCCCATATCTTCTCTCTACATCTTCCTCTCGTTCACCGCCTCATTTTCCACTTTCCCCCCTCTCTCTCTCCGAATAAATGAATAAGAGAACGAATAAATGAATAACTATTGCACGCCCTAATAGGTCCTTATCAACAACTTTTCGGTACAAAGAAGGTATTCCTCCTGTACTGGTGTGACATAGTCGTGCCGACAACCGCAGGGAGTAAATCTTATTTAATGACAATCGCGACTGGAACATTAGGTAATCCAGCTTTTTAAAAAAATGGCTTGGGCGGTCCCCTACTGAGGACATGTTTGCCATCTTGAAGTACAAGGCATACATTGTAGGGTCCACAAAAGAAGACTTTCAACTACGTGTGAGAGCAGACTAGGTCAGATCTGTGATTATGCGAGATCTGTTTCAGAATCCGAGGGCGTTTGTATTAATTGTTCATAACGGGCCTTACGACCGCTATTATGATCGGAAGAGCAGCGACAAACGTCTATGCGGCGCAGTCCTGAGCTGGCTTGCATGAGCGTTCTTATCTCCTGTTCGCATCTAAAGGTGCACGTAACAGACACCGGGCGAACGGGCCGTGCGACCACTCTTGTGACCGAAGAGCAGGTACGAACGCTCATGCGACCCAGTTCTGGGCTGGCTTGCATGCACGTTCTTATCTCCTGTTCATTGGTGTAGGTGTACGCAAAATACACGAGCACCCTTATGAGCGAAGAGGAGGTAAGAACGCTCATGGATACCAGCACACTGGTGTAAGATTGGTCTTCTAAGGCACACTGTCTTTCGAGTGTGTTTCTTTAGGCAGTGCATGCAGACTACCGTGTCTTGAAGTGTTGGTGACAAAATTAGTGAACACTTCAGCTGTATTTATACAAAAGTATCACTGCATGTTGCTGCACATAAGTGTGTAGTATCTGTAGAACAGACAATTGAAAGCTGTTGATTTAAACGTTTTATTTCATGTTTAGAAAAGTAAAATTTAAAAAATGCACGGAGAAGTATGCAGTGTATCTGTCTACAAACATCCATTCTCTGTATGTTGATATTATCATGTTTTAAAAGATTAAATCACGTTGTTGTGAGGATCATTAAAAGAGGATAACTAACAAGTATAGACAACTAGGTTCTCTTTCTGACTTTCGCGAGCTCCTCTTTGGTCCTCTTTCCCCTTCTCTCTCTCTTCCTCTCTCGCTCTCCCGTCCTCTGTCTCTGTCTCTCTCTCTCTTCCTCTCTCTCTACCCTCCTCTCTCTCATGTCTCTCTGCATATTATCCGATGTTAAGGCGCACATTTAGACACATGCCCGTTCCTTGCGTCGTTAAAGCACTGTGCCCACAGATTGAGAACTCTGCAAATGTGCAGTTCACAGGCGAGACACCACAACCAGACTCCGAGGTGCCGGCCCTGATTGCAGAGTTTGTCGAGACAGCACAAGAATCGCTCTTGCCGACGACAGAGTTCACCCTGCAGGTTTTTCCTTTTCTCCGCCACATACCAGGCACCTACTACAAAAACCTGTACGACAAAGCATTCAAGGCACGGGATGCCGTCCTCAAGGAACTGCTGGATAATGCGAAGGTTTTTAACATTTTCAAACGGCTATAATTCATTCTTTAACATATATTAATTTTTGCTGCTTGTCACTTTTGTCATCCTTGGCGTGGGAGGCTAAAATGTTCCTTTTGAGAAGTGTCCCACTAGAGACGGAGAGTCAAAAAGTGAGATAGTAGGATACATTGACACCTTTCTCAAAAAGCGTTTATGACCTAGAGGTAAAATGCTTGCATGACCCAAGGGCAATACTCGCTCTTTTTTAAGTTGTAGAGAGCATTTTTGGATGTTCTGCATTAAAGCCTACCTTGACAGCACACAAAAATCTTTCTCCTCAGCATCCTATAGGCGGAAGGAAGTTCACTTAAAATTTCTAAAATGATAAACCCTAAATCTTACCCCAGCTTCGAAAGGACAACAATGTGGACATAGCCATTCAAGAATCTATCTGCGAGAAAATCGTATGTTTAGGGATAGAGTAAGGAGCTTTGCTTCTCCAGATCACTATCCTGCAATACATTCAGTGGCGACTTTTACATGAGGGTCTCAGTCATTCTCGTTTGAGTTATCCGTCCTGTGTGCCCCCAAGGCGACGCGCGTGCCTGGACAGCCGCGAGGCATGCTGGACGTGCTACTTGACGAGCAGGAGAAGGAGGGCAATGACTGGCTCAAGGATGAAAACATCCGGGGAATCATTCTGGATATTGTTGACGGCGGTAAGTCAGTCGATGGTGTACAGTCTGTAATATTCTGGGGCACATGTGTACACGTCAAAAGAATGACCTGATTGGCTTAAAGAGGAATTTTCTCAAGCAGGACTTTGATGCAAAACACAATCACTATAGGCAGAGAGCGCTGCTGGGACGGCTCGGGAAAGGTCATTTTATAATATACTGCCTACATTATTTTATATATTTATGTTTATGTGTACGCGCGCGCGCATGGGCGTGTGTGTGCCGGGATGTGTGGTGTGGGTGTTTATGTGCGGGTGTTGTGGGATGAGGCTTCGTTTCGCACACAGTTTTTGTCTTTGACGGGATCAGGTCCGAATATTAAGGCTACTGCCGGAAGTTGAGAAACGTCACAGAATCTCACATGGTGGAACGTACTTTCGAGTAGGCTGCTGGATGTTTTGTTTCGTGTAACATCACTTTGCACAGCCTCCACCTCCCAGAAAACTCCAGCAAGATACTGGAAAGAACTCTTGGCTAATTTTACAGCAGTCAAAACAAGAGAACAGAAATTTCAAACTCAGCAATTTTGTTTGTAGATGCTAACATAATCCTTACAAATTGGGAAACGTTCAGGTTTTTTTTTTTTTGATGCAGCCTACATGAGCTCTCGAGAAACGATGAAAGCCTTCTTCCTGTACATGGTTCACCACCCTAGGGTCATGAAGAACGTTCAGAAAGAAATCGACAAACAGCTGGGCGAACGACTTCCCTGCCTTGAAGACAGACGAAGCCTGCCCTACACGGAGGCCGCCATCTTGGAAACCCTGCGGTTCAGTTCTATCGCCCCTCTTGGCTTCCCCCATGCCACTATTGAAGATGTTGTCATAGACGGCTTCTGCGTCCCCAAAGGCACAGTGGTGAGGATTTTCTGTTGAATGATGTTGTTTCCTTTGTGCACCAAGACGAAAGACACTGATATAGCCGACGTGTTTTCTTCTGAGAGGATGAATATAGAGGGACAGTGCTTCAACCTGGGACAGTGATTTCGCACCGTGGGGGATGGGGCCCTATTTCCATAGGCTATGGACCGAAAGAACCATCGGACTGAAAGCTGCAGTAAGATGGCCAGTGCGCAGAGGCAGTTAATATCATGAGATGGCCAAAGGCCGGGTGTCTACACAACGTTTAATTCCAGGATATAATCCTTGGCTACACATAGATTCAAACCAGAAACCTTCCGCACTCTAATCTGCTGCTACCCCTGCTTTTTATGAGCTATTTAGGCCCCAGGTAAGGACACAAGAAGGCTATGTTTGCCCTGACGAAATACAAAGGTGAACTTTGTAGAGGTCCACAAAAGTAGACTTTAAATGAGATCTGTGTCAGAATGTGTGGAAAGTACTTCGTTGAGGACGAGTGTACTTATCCCCTGTCTACGCAGTCAATGCAGATAACTTTCCCTTAGTACAATTTGCGAATTATATCTGTAGAGAAAGGGTGCTGACAAGAGACTGCAGCCCAGGGGGGCTACTAATATGCGTAACAGGCCGGCAAGGCTTGCAGTTCACCGCGACACGAATGACCCGTGTTTAGAAATGAAAGGAGAAACAAAAGTTATTGTAATTTCTCTGCTCCTAAATATTCACAATTCGTATTCGATTGAGTGCGAATGGTAATCATCACACAGTACTGCTAATAATTGAGTGCTGTGTCTGTAGTTCTGGTACCAACAGCAGATTAATCGATTTATCGATGGATCCTGTGTGACTTCAGCTGTTCCAGAACTTGTGGTGGATAAACCGTGACCCCTCCTTATGGGGAGATCCTGAAGTCTTTCGGCCTGAGCGTTTCCTTGACGACGAGGGTCGACTTCTGCCCGTCACCCACGAGCTTCGTCAGAGGTAAGAAAAAAAGTATCTGTTGACTGCCTTGACCCTATGTTATTACTGAGAGTGGTCTATTTCAGAAATGTTTTTTTTTAGTGTCATGGCCTTTTGCCATTCTTGGTATGTTGAAGTTATATACGTCATCTGTGTTGGAATAATTTCCTATCAAACATTTATTTCATATATAAAGCTATGTGTGTGTGTGTGTGATTTACAAATCCACACGCCTGAACCGATCCACACCAAATTCGGCAAGCGCTTTCTTTTCAATCCCAGATGGTCATAGGCCCTGTACCTATATAGGCCTAAACAAAATTGAAATAGTAAATACGACGGCTCCCCCAAGTAATGTACACGGCGAACAGCGTCCAAGGGAGATCACCAAGCAGTCGTCCTTTCGGACGAAGAGTACTTTCCCTTGCCCCGCTTGTGACAACAGAGGACGGCAGGCAAGGGTAGGGACTACCGGGCTAGGAATGGCGGGAAAGTGGGGGTTAGTAAAGGGGTGGAGGTGGTGGGTTAGTAAAGGAATAGGGGTGCGGCTTACAGAAGGGGTAGGGGTGGCCGGGTAAGAAAAATCCGGCAGCTCCGGGTCCCTTAGCTTTACGTTATAAATATATATATATATTATCAGAAATTCATCTGCCTTTGAGGTTTTGGACTAATTTCCTGTCAAATCTAGATACTAATTTTGATGTATGTACTAATGTATGCAACGCGAAAATCGTTTATTTCTTTTTATTATTGTAGGCCGATATGCGAATTTTCTGTATTGCGAGATTTTTCTGTACTGCTTTCTTCTTCTCTTAAAAACCTGTTCATGAGCAGCTGTAGGAACAGATAACAAACGAGTTGTTTTTATGTTCTATTTTTTAGTTTTCTTCCTTTCGGGATTGGGCGGCGGACCTGTCCTGGGGAAAACTTCGCGCGTTCTCGAGTGTTTCTCTACGTGACTACGCTGTTACAGAAGTTCGACATCCTCCGTCCTGTACAGCATGAACTCCTCCCCTTGACTAGTTCATCCTGGCGAGATTCGTCAGTCCTGCAGCTGAAGCCTTATCACGTGATGTTCAGAATGAGGACGCCATGACGCTGGAAACAGCCACGGAACAAATGACTTCTATTGGAAACTGTCTTAGCTTAACCAACAACTAACGTAGTGTGGAACAGTATTGTGTTTGCTTTAGATTTTCAATTGAGGTACAAAAGTTTATTTATGCTTATCAACCTACGTATATAATCGAAGGTTGAGATTAATTTTAAGCCCTTTTCTTTTACAGTAAACAAATTCTACGCTATTCTAGATCTAGATAACTAGTTCTATAGTCAGTCATTTTATTTGATCCATTGTGTATTTTTTGATAATCTGAAAGTATCAGTGTTTTGGTCACTTTTATTAATTTCGTCCATTAGGTGACTAGTATGTTAACGTTGGCAAGTTACTTCAATGCCCATGGACAATAGATCAAATTGTACTGTGTGCCGATGAAGTTACAAGTGTTAAATAAGCTTGTACATATTCTCTCTATCTTTCGCTTTCTTTCTCTCTCACACACACAGGCACGTACGCACACACATACCTCCCACACATGAGGTAGACCTGACAAAGCAGAAAAAGCTGTCCTGGATTATAGGAAACACAGTTCTAAAGCCATGTTAAAGGTAGAAAATATTTTGCGTTGAAATTAAACAAATTTTATTCCAAAAATTAAGTGGCAAAGAAATTTCTTTTCTACTTTTGAGTCAAACAGAAACACGTAAAGTATAGTACAATAATAAAACAGGTGACAACAGAAAGCTGAGCCAAGCTAAATACTGACCCAAGCAAAGTCGACATTTCGGGGCACTACCCCTTCATCAGGACAGAACACATAGCACAAATAGGTAAATAAATAAAAAAGGACATTTATCTGTGGATCAGAGAGATCGACACGTAGAAAGTAAGAACAGGAAGTGGAAGAGGGGATAATGAAAGGACTGGAAAGCAGAAGAAAACATCAGGGGAGAAAATAACAAGATAACAATAACAAAATATCTCTTGGATAGTTCTGCGGGTAGAGCTATGGACTAGAATGTGGATGTTGCTGGTTCAAATCCAGGAGTGGTCAAAGATTATTTCCTGGAGTTAATATTGTGCAAACTCCCTTTGGCCATCCCCCGAACATGAAACTGGCTTTACGCACCGGCAGTCGTGGTGCAGCTTTCAGTCTGGTGGTTCTTTCAGTGCAGAGCTTAGTAATAGGACATCAAATTCCCACTGCGAGTTAGAAAGCACTGTCCCTCTAGAATGACCTACCTACCTAAGAGGGACATCAACCTTTCAGATCGAATTCATTTCATTTCCATATTTACTCAGTCTGCTCTTCTAGTGGCCATTTAAAGAAGGTCACAGCTGATTCCACTGGAAGAGAATGTGCAATGCAGGGTCATTTTATTCTGCAGCCTTTGATATGCCGTCTTTTGATTAAGAATGCATCTTAGAAGGAGTCCCAAAAATCATGCGTTTCACACTTCTGTGCACAGCGCCAACACCATCTTTAACCGAAATTATTTCTGTTCAAAACTCCCGCAATAATATGCCTAGCAACAAGACGCCATACATATGTGCGTAACCATTAATCTCCTATAATCACGAATTCTTGGGATTTGTTTCAGGTTTTTGTAGACCTATGACACTGAGGCACTGATTATTCAGCACACATTCACCACAACATAATAATCTGTGGGAAAGTATAACAATCCGTGCGTTAATATAACTTCATTCTAAGAATGTTATTTAGATTTAATAAATATATAAACAACAATAAACAGAAAACTTTATCGCTCATGCAGAGTTCTGTTGTTCTGCCTTAGCATCAGCTTTTCACGTTTAGAGTTGGACACAATTAAGCGAATACCATGTATTAGGTACGTGACAAAAAATTCAAAATTTGTTTTCAAAAGTAATGTAGATCGTTATAAAGAGCTTAAAAATACAAACAAAATGACATAAAATTTATTAAAATAGGATAAAAATTAAGGGAGTTATGAATTTTTCTTTGATTTAATTTTGTCACGTTTTTTACATGGGGATCTAAAGGAAAACTGTGACCAGCGAACTGAGTGTTTGAGCGTTAAACGTTCATAACTTCTACAGATCTTCACCAATATTTAAAAATAAGATATCAGCGGAAAGCTTAAACTCTCAGCAATACAATGGAAGTAATATTAACTGATTTTAATTATTAAAAAAAATACCTTTAGTTACACACTGAAGTGTGCAAGAAAAATAAGATAACTTGTACACAGAGTACTATAGAAGACTAAATATTTAAAAACAGTAAATATAAATATAAACAACGAAAATAAGTTTCAGTTCATTCATTTATATTATTATTTGTAACTGAAACACAAATCTTAATTCTATTAGCCACAACAATACTTTTTCTTTAAGAACAGGCCTGCTTGAGAGAGTATGTCAACACTTCTAGAGGCCTAAAGAGCAAAGGTTATCATGAATAAATAAAGTTTAAACCAATAGCCTACAATCTTTTCGGTCACGTGACGAGATCTCGTGCCACGCGATGTAGATGAAAAAAAGGAAGCTATCCGTATACCTACCCCGTTTCTCAGTTCACGCAAAATAACTACACCTTAAATTTTCACAATTATGTGTAAAACGGAACCTAAAATGATTTTTCTAACAGAGGGAAAAAAGAATAATGACGGCCAACACCAACAGATTTTCGATTAGGTCCTCTTTAATTAGACACGCTGACATTGGCGAAACACTACGGCAACCATTTTGCTCAGTGCAGACTGGACTTTTGAAAATAAATAATTTTAAAATAACTACATGTAGAAACCTCATAAAATTAAGAAGATGCAATCAAAAATGATTAGTAAGTTGAGGTATATCAATAGTTTCTGTGCTGGTTTCTTAGCTTCTGTATCGCAAGGTTGTTTTTGGGAGCGTCTTTTTTGACCTGCTCGAAATGGGCTTACAAAAAATAAACGTCACTGGAAAGATATATTTTAACGATAAAACAATTATTGATTATCATCATCTGGGATATCTTTCTTTTTTTTTAAAAAAAGTAAATGTTTCACATTTAATCAAAATCTTCGGTATCCCAGTGCATTTCAATTTCTCACTAGAGTTTCGCATACTGCGCCCCCCTCCCCCCCCCCACCCCCGCTCTCTGACCTATAGATTGTCACGTACCTGCATGTACTTGCCGACATTACGACTCGGAAAAACATGACGTTACAGATTCACACTCTCTGTCGGGAATGACAGGATGTTGATGAGGATAATGGAGCGGTAACAAGGATGTTTTCCAAATCTTTTCGTCCAAACGACTATATTAAGAAAGTCGTTTTTTAAAAGATGTGGGATTGATGACTACTTTATTACTCAGTATGGCCGGATCATGGCACCCAGGGACGGGGGAGGAGCGGGTAACGGTGGTTTGAAAGTTTGAGGGCTCTTCCACCCGCAGCGTAAAAAATATGACCCAGGGTTTTTTTATGGCTACACCCACACATACAACGTACAACTATGCCGCTTCTGGACCTCCCCCCCCCCCCCCCCCCCC
>SMGT01012685.1:122326-144696 GCA_004794575.1 Lanistes nyassanus
CAACCCACGGAAAATACCGTCACCACCAGGTCCTACAGGTGTTGGCCTGTTCTGTGACTTTCTGAAAGCAGTAAAGAACGGAACTTTGCATTTGCTGGCCGAGAAGCTGGCCAGACAGTATGGAGAGGTCGTGATGTGCAAGACACTCATCGGTAATTTGTGTTTCTTAAACTCCGCGCGTCTCGTCAGAGAGATCTTCGCCAGCGAGGGGACAGAACTCGTCACCAACGATCGCCTTTCGCTATTCTTTATTTGACATTTTTACATTTTATTTATTGTTCCTTCGCCCTCAATGGGGTATGAAGAAAAGACAAAAGCAACAGTACAACAAAGCAACAAAAAGGAGCAGAAATTCACTACGATAAGCAACTTATCTTAAGAGGCTCGCAAGAGCCTGCAATAATGTGAGTAGAAACAAAGTCTTTGAGTAGGATTTTAATAAAACATGAAAGTTTTGTAAATAGTCGTTTGCTCTCTGTTGAGAGAAGTCAATGAGGTTAGATTTTTGTAGATATGCGGTAGCCATTTCTTTTGGTCAGCCTTTAATTTATCACATGGGGTTTTTTGATACTCTCTCTTTGTTGATTTCTCAATGGCGTACGATGGTTGCTGTATCTGTTACCTAGGAGAGGAGTACATGCAGGTGTTGGACAGTATTACAAGGGCAACAACTGTTAAAAAGAAACTTTAGTGGGAAGTTAGCATCTTAGATAACACAAAAGTTTGAAAAGTAGGAATCAGACTGCTTTTAATGTGTCAGTTGTTTGTATTTTTTACGCTTTGTTTTCACCTTGTTCGTGCTGTTGGCTGGCCGGAAAAATTTAATGTTGTCTTTATGAGCCAGGTAGCCTGAAAACAAAATTAACATTTTTATTTTACGCACGCATCCACACACATCTGGACGTTCGCTATTGGTGCGCTGTCCTCGTCCTTGTCTGCGGGTCAAGGTTTTTCGGCAGCTAATACCTGTTGACGACAGAAACCCACAAACAGCAGGTCGTGCACGTTTGCCTCACAAGGTTCACAGCCCCTAAACTACCAAGCCCCGATCCTGCATTATTTCTTTGAAAGTGGTGGTCCATAGAAATTGTTACTTCGACGCTGCGGTCATGATGCTTGTATTAATTTACTCCTTCAATGGTTACTTCGTCAGACACGCCTTATCACATATCCCCTACCTCCAACGCTTGTATGGCCATCCACTGTTTACTCTTGATGTTAGTTAACTACACACGTGTTACAGAACACACAGAACAGTAGTGCATATACAGGTATATGTATACAAAGAATGAGTAACAGTGACAATTAATCTTCATAATTGGCATGCACCAGAAAGAAATTACAGAGGTTTTTAGGAGCCATTTGAATGAATGAATGAATGAATGAATGAATGAATGAATGAATGAATGAATGAATGAATGAATGAATGAATGAATGTTATCAGGAAGCGAGTTCCACTGAACTGCCGTTGAAAAACTGAAGTCAACTTGACACCTTGCATGAATTCAATTTGTGCATGTACCCATAGCCAGTGAAGTGTGTAAGGTAGTGGTTATTTAACGCGATCACCTTTCTTAAAAGAACAAGACGTTCAGCCAAGCTCTGAACTCTCAAATTTAGTCAGAAATTACTGAGGGAAACAGGAGAGCCACTCAAAGACTTTCGTGGAAACGGATAACCGGCGCTGTATGTTTGTTTCTACTCACTTTATTGCAAGCTGTTGCGAGCCTCTTTGGATAGGTTGTTAACTCGTTTGCTTATCCTAGTGAATTTCTGCTCATCTTTTTGTTGCTTTGTTGTACTGCTGCTTATGTCTCGTCTTCATACCCCATTGAGGGTGAAGGAAGAATAAATAAAATGTAATGTCATCTAAAGGAATCTAGCTTAAGGCCATGTCACACGGCGACGAGCAGTTCGGCGAGTGCCCGCTCGTCCGGCGCTCGGGAGGGTAGCGCAGGTTCTAAACTGGTCGAGCGGCTCGCGGCATAAGCCAATGAAATTTGAGGACGAGATCGAGGAAGGGTCACAGGTCATATGACACGGCTACTTCAGCAAGATGGCTACCCGTGCTTTATATTAACCCAGCGTATTCTTTTTGTTCGTTTGCACCAGCTTTCTTACGAGACTAAATAATTATTTCAACTTCAGTGAATTAATTTTTTTGGTACGTCATATCAGTAAGTACAGGACCGTTTCCATTAAACGAGTATGAACATCAAACTTTTATAATAATGAATTACTGTAAGTTCTTCCAGGTTTTTTTAGACCTACGACATTGAGGTTATATAGCAAACATTCATCGTAACATACTTGTCGTTGTAATACTCTGTCGTGTGTCTAGGGGTATTGCGTTTATGTGTTTCGAATAAAAGCAACAAGCAGACCTTCCTTTGCATCATCATCGTCGTCATCGTCATCATAATCAGGTGGACAAAATTCTATTTTTTCACTTTCGTCCTTTTGTCTATCGACACCACTACAAGTGCAACATGATGACGGAAGTGGGAGGTCAACAACCACATCGGGTCTGTACGCCAACAAGTGAACCTAATCGCACATAAGTGTGTTCTCTTATCTTGCCCCTTGCATTTGCTATCTTACTTGTAAGACGTTATGACATGCTGTTTACTTGCTTTTTTTTATATTTGGGACACTGTTTACTCCAGTTTCTTCAGCTGCGCAGTTTCACAAGTTATTCAAAATACAAATGAAAAGAAAGGCAGTTACTTCTTATCCTTTAACCCCGCCCTGTCCTCTATATATAACCCAGCCATGTAAAGTGGTATTGATACAACAGTCAGAATGTTAGCTGTTTAATGTCGCTCTTGAGTAAAACCATTTGAAATTGTTTGCGGGTTCAGAAAAACAGCCATGAATATCTTCCAGTTGTCTCCCCTACTGCCATTGGGGATGCCCTGTCTTCTCATGATTACAGGGTTGTCTTTGTATCTTCTCTACAAAGTCTTAAACCCACGGAAAATACCGTTACCACCAGGTCCTACAGGTGTTGGTCTGTTCTGTGACTTTCTGAAAGCAGTAAAGAACGAAACATTGCATTTGCTGGCCGAGAAGCTGGCCAGACAGTATGGAGAGGTCGTAATGTGCAAGACACTCATCGGTAATTTGTGTTTCTTAAACTCCGCGCGTCTCGTCAGAGAGATCTTCGCCAGCAAGGAGACAGAACAAGTCACCAGCGATCGTCCTGTGCTATTCAGTGGTCTCCACGTCTTCTATAAGTTTAAAGATGTCTCTTTTGGTGACACGGCCAAGAATCCAAATTGGACGAGAATGAGAAAGCTGTTGCATTCGACTATCAAGGTGAGAATAAAAACTATTGTTCTAAATAGCACGATGACTTTATTAATGAAAGAAATATATTTTATGATTATAGCAAAGATGTTGGAGACCAAGATCTTGAAGATAGATCAAGAGACAAGATTTCAGTAATAAAAGCGAGGACGTGTTCTTTACAGAGTTCTCATGCGAAATGCTTGTGTAAGGGAGATAATGTACATGTTTAGCAGTGTTTAAAGTTGCGTGTACGTATCGCTTTTGGTATACGGCGAATTAAACAATTCTACACACCTTCAATTCGCGCCACAACTTATGTACCAGTTGCAAGTTATTTAGATCTAATGTCCTCGATTACATTTATCTATCTTTGACAGTAATCAACGAACTTTCAATCTGCAGGAGCATGTGTCTACAACAGTCTATTTTACGACAAGTATAAATCGCTTTGTATGTATGTAAGCTTAAAATTTTTTATTTTTTCAAAAATACCGGGTTTTATAAGACTGCGGTCGATACTGCCAAAGATTAATCACAACTATTTGCAGTGACAGCATTTTTGTTAGCCGTCCTGTTTGTTTACAATGACTGCTGAAGATTCAGTCATAGATCTTTGATTCAGTTATTGAGTTAATCAGGGTGAGAAGAATGGAGCATGAACATTAATTGTGCTTTTCAACTAATAATTACATAAAAACGTTAATTAAAGGGTCTTTTAATTTTGCTTTAGTTTTGGATGGAGTTTTACTCATCTTTTTAAATGAAAATGTAAACATTGTCTAGGGTGTAGTCAGGTGAACACATTTTTATTGCAGTCTTGGTGTGGATGTGCAGTCGCTTTATTAATGTATTAACTATTTCATGGGTGTATTTGTGTGCATGTGTGTGTATTTATTGTTCATGTTTTGGTTAGTATTGATGTCCTTTGCAATTTTCCTTCTGAAGTGAATATGCTCTGTTTAAACAATTTCAGTATATTATGCTTAATTTATGACCAGTTATCAACCATTAGTTTAATTTAAAACATAAATTCTACATGCATGCTTTAAACAAATCTATGGTAAACCGAGTGCTTCATGAACATATTTGTACTGTTTAAATATAAGGATTACTAATTTATTGTGTCAAAAGTAAACACATGACAAATAACAAAATTCCATAAGCAAGAACGCTTATTATAAATGTGGAACATAATTAAACCTTGTAGCCGCAGTTTTTAAACCCAATGCTGTAGCGTTCTTGCAGGCAGTTTTCTGTCCCGGATCAAGGGAGACAATCACACGCACGTCCTCTTTTTTGGATACATAAGAAGCAGTCGGCGATATTATTATGGATCTATAATCTTTGCCTGTAAGAAAGAGGCATTCTCCACGGTTTTTGAGTGTACAGCATTTCGTATTGCAGAAATGACGAGTACAGTTGTTTAAAATCGCTGTGTTGTTATGTTCCTTATGGCTTTTAATATCTAAAAAGTTCTCAGGAGAAAATTGTCGCCAATACACCTGTTGTTGCTGTCGTTTGTGTATGTTTAGTTCTATGGAAGCGGTGTGGAGAAGTTTGAGATTACGCTGCACACAGAGCTACACCGTGTAACGGAAGAATTAGAAAGAGAAATTCCAGCGTCCACAGGAGGCAATTGCGAAGTGGAGCTCGGACAATTTTTTTCTACTTCTATTCAACGCGTGTTGGCTATTCTGGTGCGCACATGACCTGTGTATCCTTTGTCAGTCTATTGCGCGCTTGTATGGAGTACATATTCACACTGTTTATGGTACGCACATGATCTGTGTATCCTTTGGCAGACTGTTGCGCGCTTGTATGGAGTACATATTCACAGTTTATCCCTCTTTTGTCTGTCGCATCCACCATCCTTTTCTCTCCTCCCTCTCTCTCTCTGTTGTTCACCACCTCATTTTCTTTCTATTTCCCACACATGCAAACGCACTCAAGAATCCATGAACGCACGCAAAGCTGGGGGTATGATGCTATAACGATCGAATGTATTTTGTTATGCAATGTACCAGTAAAAATAGATTTTTTAAAAACATGGATTCCTATTCCTCACACACCAGGTCACTGGAGAACCCCAGAAACCGGATTCAAAACTCCCACAGCTGGTTGGTAACTTTGCAGTCTCAATGCAGAAACTCTTGTCTCCTACTTTCAAAGTGTTTTGTACACTTTTCCTTTCCTGCGCTTTGTGCCTGGTTCTTACTACAAAGACTTGTGTGACAAAACCATCATGTATCGGGACAACCTCATGGAAGAAGTCTTCACCAAAGGAAAGGTAATTCTTGCATTCACTAAATCGTTTACTTCAATAGCTTTTATTTACTAGTCTATAATAATTGATCGCCGTAAAACTTATCAATGTCTGGAAAAATAATTCAGAACTACCCAAAGAGTGATCTTTATCCAACGACCCCTTTAGACAAGAACTTTAGCGAGACTGTGTTCAGAGATCCGTGCGCCCACAGTAGGACCTTACTAGCTTAGCCTTTCTTACAAGACGTTTGCCACGCAATTTACGATACAAAGCGGATTCAAACCGAAGTCGATTGGACGAACTTTCTCCGATTCAAGAGAGATCGCATGGCGTGTTGTGGAAACTTGCATGTTTTCTACTTGTCCTTACTCTCTTAAGTGCCCTTTTTTAAAGTCTTTATCGGCTTGTGTTGTTCTGACGAAAGGGCAGTTCTCTGAAACGTTGACTGTCATTTTAAACGGTTCAGTTCCTTTGTTCTATTTGATCAAAATTGATTTCTTCTGCGCGCTCACAGATCGTCCCAATAGTCGCTTTGATGAGATGTTCGTGGAAATCCTTTTATGGACATTTGGAGGAATTACATATTTGTTGTAGATTGTTGTGCGCGTTATTTACCACTATTTTCATTGGGGAATGTCAAAGCAAGTGATTATTGATACCAGCATTATTCAAACCGTCCAAATAGCTTTCGTTTCATGCCAAGACCAATAGTCTATCAGGGAAGACGCCTATTCATGTGGGAATCTTTCTTACAGGTGAAAAAGGTAAAGGTTGTCCCGCGGACTATTTTGGTCGAAGGAGAGCGTTGTTGTATAAGATTCTTTTTTCTGTGGGGCAGCATAGAGAGGGGGTGCATTTCTCCTCTCTTTCGCTGCCTTACTTTCTGTGATTCAATGGTCAGGGACCCATTCCAAGCTGGGTCAACTGGTGGAAGTGTACAACCCACGGGTATCGATCCAGCGTCTTCATGTTTAGAACCCAGTTGTCTAACCACTCGATATTTGGCTCCCCCGGGTTAAAAGATTGAAGTAATATAAACATCAGCAGCAGCAGCAACAGCACCAGCACCACCACCACCACCACCACCACCAGCAGCAGCAGCAACAACAACAGCAAAAAACAACAAAACGAATAAATTCTTTCCAACTCGCCCACTCTTAATCTCTTCCCACCACTTTCTCTCAGTCTGTGCTGATTTCAATTGTCACTCTCTTCCCCACTGTTGACTCTATTTATTAGTAAACAAAGCTAACAATTTGTGTGAAGGCAAGGCACGTGCCTGGTGATCCGAAGGGAATGCTGGGTACGATTCTGGAAGAACAGATAAATGGCGGCAGTAAGTGGTTGACGGATGATTACATCCGGGGTCTTCTTCTTGACATCTTTATCGCCGGTATGTTGCCGTTCCTGAAAAGCAGAACCATACAAAAAAATAAAGTGTATCTGCAGAAGGAAGATTTAAAAACTAATCAAAAGTCAGTAATTATTCATTTGATTAATACGCTGTTTATTTGAATATTTTTGTATACAGTCTTTTCTATGATGACCATACGAGTACAGCTTCACTTTTTCATCTGCAAGTTTGTAGAGAACAAATGGTACTTCAGGCAACAGACTCAATGAATTTTCTATACAGTGAACATGCTTAAGCACAATCATTTCTAACAAAATTAAAAATTAAACATTAGAAGATGCAAGTTAAGCTTAAAAGCCGAATGTTTGATGTTGCGGAAATAAAAGCAATTTTCCCTAGTTCTTCTGCCAAATCTGTGGAAAGTAACTAGTACGACGTCTTCTATATGCATATTTTCCCCTAGTTTAAGACTGTTCTTGATAATCTGCACAATCTGCACAAACTAGTGGACTTTGTTCAGCGTTCATCACTTCCACCGAGCTGCTGAAGGCCACTTTTCTGTACCTCGTCCACAACCCTCGTGTCGTGAAAAGGATCCAGGAAGAGGTAGACAGCGTTTTTGAACAAAGAACACCGACTCTTGAGGACAGAAGACGGCTGCCCTTTACAGAAGCGACCGTTTTGGAAGTTCTGCGCACCAGTTCTTCTGTTCCGTTGGGCGTGTGGCATGAGTGTAGAGAGGATGTTGTTCTCGATGGTTTCTGCATCCCCAAGGGGACGGTGGTGAGACAACAGTTTCATTGATATGTGTTATTTTATTTTCCTCTAAAGACAGCTCTAAGAAAGAATATTTGTGGGGGACAGCGCAAACAAAAGACTGAACACACATTTGAAATGAAATAGCTAACACTCCTGTACTGAACACCTCTAGATTCCTAAAAAAGAGTTCCCATAAGCCTCCACGAGAAGAAAGGGTGCTGATAAATTTAGAAAAGGGGAAGAAAAGACACACTTTCGGAATAGTTCATATCAGTCTTTCTTAGGAGCAGACAAGAACGTGTAGTCTTTGTCCGAGTTACGAAGCATCGCCTGCGGGGAATTTGTAGATTGTGACAGGTGTTTTCAGTCGGCTTAATCGGTTGGTTAAATTACTGCTAAAGAGACTACACGGAGGACTCATTACAAATCGCAAATTATAAGCAGATGTCATGAAAGGTTACAGCCATGACAGAGTGCCGCCTGTGTCAGCAACTAAGCTGAAAATAAGTACATGATTTATAGTTAGTGATATGTTATTATAATTGTTTCCTGTATCTGGAAAATAGATGGACTTTGTTTACCCAAAATAAAACCCGTGGTTCTTTAAAAATCGCTTGGCTGTACTTTGCTGTAAAGCTTCACAAAGCTGCCTTCTCAGAACGTGAACTGTCCACAGCTGTTTCAGAACGTCTGGTGGATGAACCAAGACCCAGACCAATGGGAGGACCCTCAAATCTTTCGTCCTGAACGTTTCCTTGACAGCGAGGGTCAGCTGTTGCCCCCTACTCACCCCACACGATCCAAGTAAGTTTGATTATCTCAATAAAAAGAAACGGGAATTGTCCTGTTTTCGAGATATTTCAGGTGTCCTTAGTTAAAACACACGTACATTTGTTTTCAAAGACTGATTACGCCTGATAGCTTTTCTCTTGTGAATGCAGCAGAAAATATTCTTAAAGTTGAACTACACTTTTTATAGAGCTTATTCTTTTAGTTTGGTAATTTTGATAAAGAAGGGTCAGTTTGAGGTATTTTATTCGTCATAATGACAGCCTGAAGTCCCATCTAGATAGTTTATTTGCCAGTTATACAGTAGTTGCCTGACAGTGCTAAGCCATGAAAGCTTTTGTTCAGATTTCTGCCCTTTGGGATTGGAAAACGCAGTTGCCCAGGAGAAAACTTTGCGCGCTCTCGGGCTTTCCTCTACATAACAACGCTGTTACAGAAGTTCGACTTCCTCCCGCCTGTGAAGCATGACTTGCTTCCCCCAAAACAAGATTCCTGGACACAGGGCATCGTTTTAGAACTCAAACCATGTCACGTGGCCATTAAGAGAAGGGCACAGTAGTTTAGGCCTACAACAAGCAGACCAAAGACTATTGTTTACAATCGTGCATACATGTGTTTTGCGCGCACGCACGTGTGTGCATTTAAGTATGTGCATGATAATTGCACTTTGCAGTTCTTTATATCAAGATCTTGATGAACTTAACACAGTGTTTGGAATGAGTCCGCATGCACACGGATACGCACTTTTTCATCCTTGTGCACACACCTGTGAACACAGGCTTGTGTAGCAGTTCATTTTTGTACATGCTCCTGTCAACAACCACGTAAAGACTTATAAGCCAAATTGCTAACGATGCGCTTGGGGGAACATTTAGTCAAAACGCAGGTTCTGGGAACTTTTTGTTATCACTGCTTCTTTGTGATATAATGCTTCACGGGGGTAGGACAGCCCCTTTGTCGCGGGAAAATAGAAGAGATGCTTAGCTAAATATTTATATATCGAGAGACCTAAGTTTCTATATAAGTTGAAATCATTCTGTTACCATGTAAACGATGACCACAGACTTACAGCAGACAAGACATTCGATTGCACCAGATCTACTAGACATTAAAAAGCGACCCCCTCCCCCCCAACTCTGTATCAGAGGCAGAAGCCACTGGCGGAAAGTCAATTTAAAGCTGGCGATCTAGGCAGCTCTACGCGCACTCTTTCAGGCCTGTGACCAGCAGGTGACCCGGCAAGGGTTGAACTAATGATAACACCAGAGATGATGACGCCTCTCTCCTTCTCGCTTGTCAACCAGCCCTCTTCCCTCCCCCCACCCCCCCACCCCCACCGGCATGTACAGCAAGTAATGTGTGTACCCTGTGTCTACGTCTGTGTGTGTCAGTAACTGTGCCAGTACCCCAGGCAGACAGTAGATATTACGTATTGTTGTAAACCCAAGAATTCTTTTATGTATGCTTTATGTATGGACTTAACATCTGTACGTATTTATCTATTCTTCGTATCTGTTTATTTTCTTAAATAAATTACTTTGATAGCTATAAATCCTGTGTGAGATGTTTCGCTTGACGAGAAGACTGTTCTGAATGTTGCGTAAGAGTTAATTATATTGTGGGTATAACTCCTCTCTGTCAGCGTAATAACTCCTCTCTCCCACCCGGTGGTGATGGTAAACAGACGAAGTTTCGTGTACTGTACTGTGACGTCACTAACATTGCGGACTGCTATAAAGCAGCGGAAGATGCGCGAGCAGCTTCTTATAGTTACAATAAGCATGTTCTGTCGTCATTGAGGATAGCCGTGAGGTAAAAATGTTGGGCTAAACAGGCGAACAATGGTTCGATTATCTCATTGTCCCCCATTTATGTTATATGTTTTTTTTTAAAGTTTGTTCAGCGTGGGGATAGGCTTGGGGTGGAGGTAGGAGACGTGTAGGAGTGGGGGTAGGAAAGGTATAGGCGTGGGTTGGCTACAGTTAGAGAAAGAGTATAGGTACCAACTTAATTGTAAGTGGAATTCCCTTGTTAAAGATTATTTGCAAGTTATACACAAGTAGGATAACCAACAATAAATTTAAACTGAATAGGTTATGTGAGGAGAACGGTTGTATTATACCGGCATTACAGTGTTTAAATAACAGTTTAAATAGTTTATAAAGTTTACAAAGTAGGATTCAGATTGCTTAATGTGTCAGTTGTTTGTGTTCGTTACGCTTTGGTTTTCCCCCGTGTGTGCTGTTGGCTGGCTGGGTACAATTTAATGGTTTTCATCATATCCAGTCTATCCATCATATCCATCATATTATCTTAAAACAGCTTGAGAAAGAATCGCATTGGACAAAGGTTTAGTATACAAAATGAATAGTACAGGGTTAAGGTGGAGCCCTGTGCTTACAATATATTCACATATATTTACACTGCAGGTTGCCCCAAGCGCGCGCATTTATCCATGCACGCAAGAAACGTCCAGTAGAACGTGCCACAAACAGCACGGAAATACAAAACATTGGTGGGCATCTTCAATGTCTCCACTTATACTTGGTCACAGCATAGTAAATGAATCCGTACTTTAAGAAAGATTAAACATAAACAGCCACAAAAATAGCGACTGATAGAAGTAGCTCAGGAGAATAATTCGCGCATTCTCATGCCTTCCTCTTCGTCAGAAGGCTGTTATAGCGATTCATGACTGTTGCTGTTGTCGGCATTATGACCAGAGAAAAAAAACCTGGCATTACAGATTTCTATTTTGGGGCATTGAGAGGATGTAACGAAGCAGTAACGATTATGTTTACGGAATCTTTTCGTCCAAACAAATCAACACCTTTTAAGATGATGTGGTATTAGTAGCTTCTATAATATTTGGGTCAGACCTTGGGAAGGGCTGCTTCGGGTGCTTAAGAACTTCCCCTCTCCCCTCCCAAGCCCTAAAAAATTATGACCTTGTGATTCATGGCGTCAACCCACCCGTAGTCTGTACTCCTCCAAACATATTTCAAGCACACACACACACACACCCCCCCCCCCAACCTCCAGTTTCATCGATCCAGCCCTTCCACAAAGAGAGAGAGAGAAGAGGGCACAAAGACGAAATAAAATGTTCGAATAGAAGCAACAAGCAGATCTTCCTTTGCATCATCATCATCATCGTCGTCGTCATCATACTCAGGTGGCAGACATTCTATTTTTTCATATTCGTCCTTTTGTCTATCGACACCACTACATGTGCAACATGATGACGGAAGTGGGAGGTCAACAACCACATCAGGTCTGTACGTCAACAAGTGAACCTGATCGCACTTAGGTGTGTTCTCTTATCTTGCCCCTTGCATTTGCTATCTTACTTGTAAGACGTTACGACATGCTGTTTACTTGCTTTGTTATAATCAGGATACTGTTTACTCCAGTCCCAAATCCTAGCTCTTCAGCTGCGCAGTTTCACAACTTATTGAAAATACAAATGAAAAGAAAGGCAATTACTTCTTATCCTTTAACCCCGCCCTGTCCTCTATATATAACCCAGCCATGTAAAGTGGTATTGATACAACAGTCAGAATGTTAGCTGTTTAATGTCGCTCTTGAGTAAAACCATTTGACATTGTTTCCGGGTTCAGAAAAACAGCCATGAATGTCTTCCAGTTGCCTCCCCTGCTGCCATTGGGGATGCCCTGTCTTCTCATGATTACAGGGCTGTCTTTGTATCTTCTCTACAAAGTCTTCAACCCACGGAAAATAGCGTTACCACCAGGTCCTACAGGTGTTGGTCTGTTCTGTGACTTTCTGAAAGCAGTAAAGAACGGAACTTTGCATTTGCTGGCCGAGAAGCTGGCCAGACAGTACCAATCTTCACTACCTTCACTACTTTCTTAATTAGGGTCAACATCCATTATTTTCTTTCTACTTTTAGTGCAGGATTTCTCATGGTATCTTAGATACAGTACAAGCACCCAGTGTAAATTATCTCCCTTCTCCCACCAGGTAAAAAGAGAACGCGCGCACTCCGCAACACACACGCAAGGGCACACACACACACACATATGCGGCCCGCGGACGGTAAAAGAAACTGAAGTGGTGCGCTATTCCAGAAAGGTTGGCAAGCCCTGGCGTACGTGGTCTGGACTAAGAGACTTAGTCGGGGGTACGATGGGAGTAGGTTAGGTCAAACCCGTGCAACTGGCCACAGATCAGAGAAGCCATGGTTTGCACGTGACCAGATAATTAAAGGAATTCTCCAATCGCATCTCCCAGCTCTACAGCTGCGCATCTGCACAACATCGAAAATAACTACAAATGACAAGCGCGGTTACGTCTTACCACTTCCCCCTTCCCTGTTAATAGAAAACGAACAGCCCTGTCAAACTATTTACACAAAAGCCACAAAGTTGGAGCTTAGGGTCGCACTTGTGCGGAATCAGTTGACGTTTTTGTTGCAGGGTTCATAAACTAAAACAGCCATGAATGTCTTCCAGTTGCCTCCCCTGCTGCCATTGGGGATGCCCTGTCTTCTCATGATTACAGGGCTGTCTTTGTATCTTCTCTACAAAGTCTTCAACCCACGGAAAATACCGTCACCACCAGGTCCTACAGGTGTTGGCCTGTTCTGTGACTTTCTGAAAGCAGTAAAGAACGGAACTTTGCATTTGCTGGCCGAGAAGCTGGCCAGGCAGTATGGAGAGGTTGTGATGTGCAAGACACTCATCGGTAATTTGTGTTTCTTAAACTCCGCGCGTCTCGTCAGAGAGATCTTCGCCAGCAAGGAGACAGAACAAGTCACCAACGATCGTCCTTCGCTATTCAGTGGTCTCCACGTCCTCTATAAATATAAAATTGTCGCCTTTAGTGACACGGCCAAGAATCCAAACTGGACAAGAATGAGAAAGCTGTTGCATTCGACTGTCAAGGTAAGGGTAAAGAATATTGATTCAGCTGGTTCAAAAGAGTCCACGATGGCATTAACAATGAAAGAAAAATATTATGTCATTTAAGTCTGTATAAGAGCATTAACTAAAACATAGTACCTGTACGATAGCCGCATTCTCTACACTTTTTTAATGTACAGTAGTGAACTTTGACTACAGGGAACCAGTTCAAATTGAAGGTATCCTTTGCGAAAACTAGAGCCTAAAGGTACTGGTTAACGTATTTCATTGTTCTGTTTTGCATACTCTCGGATAATAGTGCAATGTCATATTCTGGTAAACCAGAAGTTCATATTGCAGAAATGACAGGTGCAGTTGTTTAAAATCACTGTTGTTATGTTCCCTATGTTTGGTCATAGCTGAAAATTGCTCAGAAGCAAATTGTCGCCTGCACATCTTTTGATATTGTTTTGTGTATGTTTAGTTCTATGGAAGCGGTGTGGAGAAGTTTGAGATGACGCTGCAGACAGAGCTACACCGTGTAACGGAAGCATTAGAAAGAGAAATTCCAATGTCCACAGGAGGCTATTGCGAAGTGGAGCTCGGACAATTTTTTTCTACTTCTATTCAACGCGTGTTGGCTATTCTGGTACGCACATGATCTATGTATCCTTTGTCAGTCTATTGCGCACGTGTATGGACAGTTTATCCCTTTTTTGTCTGTCGCATCCACCGTCCTTCTCTCTCCTCCCTCTCTCTCTCTCTGTTGTTCACCACCCCGTTTTCTTTCTATTTCCCACACATGCAAACGCACTCAAGAATCCATGAACACACGCACAGCTAGGGTATGATGCTATAACGATCGAATGTATTTTGTGATGCAATGTACCAGTAAAAATAGATTTTTTTAAAACATGGATCCTTATCCTCACACACCAGGTCACTGGAGAACCCCAGAAACCGGATTCAAAACTCCCACAGTTGGTTGGTAACTTTGCAGTCTCAATGCAGAAACTCTTGTCTCCTACTTTCGACATTGTTTTGTACACTTTTCCTTTCCTGCGCTTTGTGCCTGGTTCTTACCACAAAGACTTGTGTGACAAAACCTTCATGTATCGGGACAGCCTCATGGAAGAAGTCTTCACCAAAGGAAAGGTAATTCTTGCATTCACTAAATCGTTTACTTCACTATCTGCTTTTATTTACTAGTCTATAATAGTTGATCGCCGTAAAACTTATCAATGTCTAGAAAAATAATTCAGAACTACCCAAAGAGTGATCTTTATCCAAAGACCCCTTTAGACAAGAACTTTAGCGAGACTGGTCTTGTGTTCAGAGATCCGTGCGCCCACAGTAGGACCTTACTAGCTTAGCCTTTCTTACAAGACGTTTTCCACGCAATTTCCGATACGAAGCTGATTCAACTCGAAGTCGATTGGACGAACTTTCTCCGATCCAAGAGAGATCGCATGGCGTGTTGTGGAAACTTGCATGTTTTCCACTTTCCACCTGTCCTTACTTTATCGGTTTGTGTTGTTCTGATGAAAGGGCAATTCTCTTAAACGTTGACTGTCATTTTAAACGGTTCAGGGGTGGAATGCATGTGCGTTTGTAGCTGCTGTTCCGGTCATAAGGGTGGTCGTAATGGTCATTCACTTTGGGTATTTTACGTCCACCCTTACGTATGGACAGGAAATAAGAACGCTCATGCAAGCCAGCCCTTGTCCCTTGTTGTCCCATGTTCTATTTTATCAAAATTGATTTCTTCTGCGCGCTGACAGATCGTCACAATGGTCGCTTCGATGAGAAGTTCGTAGAAATCCTTTTATGGATATTTGAAGGAATCACATTTTTTTCTGTGGGCCAGCATAGAGAGAGAGGGGGTTCCTTTTCTCCTCTCTTTCGCTGCCTTACTTTCTGTGACCCAATGGTCAGGGACCCATTCTAAGTTGGGTCAACTGGTGGAAGTGTACAACCCACGGGTATCGATCCAGCGTCTTCGTGTTTAGAACCCAGTTGTCTAACCACTCGACTATTTGGCTCCTCCGGGTTAAAAGATTGAAACAACAACAACAACAACAACAACAACAACAGCAGCAGCAGCAGCAGCAAAAAACAACAAAACGAATAAATTCTTTCCAACTCGCCCACTCTTAATCTCTTCCCACCACTTTCTCTCAGTCTGTGCTGATTTCAATTGCTCACTCTCTTCCCCACTGTTGACTCTATTTATTAGTAAACAAAGCTAACAATTTGTGTGAAGGCAAGGCACGTGCCTGGTGATCCGAAGGGAATGCTGGGTACGATTCTGGAAGAACAGATAAATGGCGGCAGTAAGTGGTTGACGGATGATTACATCCGGGGACTTCTTCTTGACATATTTATGGCCGGTATGTTGCCGTTCCTGAAAAGCAGAACCATATAAAAAAATAAAGAGTGTATCTGAAGAAGGAAGATTTAATAACTAACGAAAAGTCATATTAATGATTCATTTGATTAATACGTTGTTTATTTGAATATTTATGTATGCACTTTTCTATGATGACCATACGAGTACAGGGAACTACATTTTAAACAAAACAGCTTCACTTTTTCATCTGCAAATTTGTGGAGAACAAATGGTACTTCAGGCAACAGACTCAATGAATTTTCTATACAGTGAACATGCTTAAGCACAATCATTTCTAACAAAATTAAAAATTAAACATTAGAAGATGCAAGTTAAGCTTAAAAGCCGAATTTTGATGTTTCGGAAATAAAAGCAATTTTCCCTAGTTCTTCTGCCAAATCTGTGGAAAGTACGACGTCTTCTATATGCATATTTTCCCCTAGTATAAGACTGTTCTTGATAATCTGCATAATCTGCACAAACTAGTGGACTTTGTTCAGCGTTCATCACTTCCACCGAGCTGCTGAAGGCCACTTTTCTGTACCTCGTCCACAACCCTCGTGTCGTGAAAAGGATCCAGGAAGAGGTAGACAGCGTTTTTGAACAAAGAACACCGACTCTTGAGGACAGAAGACGGCTGCCCTTTACAGAAGCAACCGTTTTGGAAGTTCTGCGCACCAGTTCTTCTGTTCCCTTGGGTTTGTCGCATGAGTGTAGAGAGGATGTTGTTCTCGATGGTTTCTGCATCCCCAAGGGGACGGTGGTGAGACAACAGTTTCATTGATATGTGTTATTTTATTTTCCTCTAAAGACAGCTCTAAGAAAGTAGATTTGTGGGGGACAGCGCAAACAAAAGACTGAACACACATTTGAAATGAAATAGCTAGCACTCCTGTACTAAACACCTCTAGATTCCAACAAGAGTTCCCATATGCCTCCACGAGAAGAAAGGGTGCTGATAAATTTAGAAAAGGGGAAGAAAAAGACACACATTCGGATCTGTCCATAGCTGTTTACCCAAAATAAAAGCCGTGGTTCTTTAAAAATCGCTTGGCTGTACTTTGCTGTAAAGCTTCACAAAGCTGCCTTCTCAGAACGTGGACTGTCCACAGCTGTTTTCGAACGTCTGGTGGATGAACCAAGACCCAGACCAATGGGAGGACCCTCAAATCTTTCGTCCTGAACGTTTCCTTGACAGCGAGGGTCAGCTGCTGCCCCCTACTCACCCCACACGATCCAAGTAAGTTATTTTAATGAAGAGAAACGGGAATTGTCCTGTTTTCGAGATGTTTGAGTTGTCCTTAGTTAAAGCACAAGTGCATTGGTTTTAAAAGAGAGATTTTGCCTGATCGCCTTTCTCTTGTGATTGCAGCAGAAAATATTCTTAAACTACACTTTTGATAGAGCTTATTCTTTTAGTTTCGTAATTTTGATAGAGAAGGGTCAGTTTGAGGTATTTTATTCGTCATAATGACAGACTGAAGTCCCATCTAGATAGTTTGTTTGCCAGTTATACAGTAAATGATAACCCCAACAAAGTATTGGCAGCGCTAGACACAACCGTATGCTGACGTATGTGACCAAGGGAGCCTACCGTACCCAAACACATAGCAAAGAGAGAGTCGAAAGTAAGGAACGTGGCAGATCTTGAGTCGAAAGTACTTTACTTTCGACTCGCTCTTTGCTATGTGTTTGGGTACGGTAGGCTCCCTTGGTCACATATGTCAGCATACGGCTGTGTCTAGCGCTGCCAGTACTTTGTTGGGGTTGTCATTTGATGATTTATAGCGCTCTGTCCTCATTTGTTCTTTATTAGTTATACAGTAGTTGCCTGATGGGGCTAAGCCATGAAAGCTTTTGTTCAGATTTCTGCCCTTTGGGATTCGAAAACGCAGTTGCCCAGGAGAAAACTTTGCGCGCTCTCGAGCTTTCCTCTACATAACAACGCTGTTACAGAAGTTCGACTTCCTCCCGCCTGTGAAGCATGACTTGCTTCCCCCGAAACAAGATTCCTGGACACAGGGCATCGTTTTAGAACTCAAACCATGTCACGTGGCCATTAAGAGAAGGTCACAGTAGTCTACAACGAGCAGAGACTATCGCTCATACTCACGCATGCATGCATTTGGGCTCATGTGTATGTGTGAGATTAGGTATGTGAGTGCTCATAACACTTGGAGTACTTAATATCAATAACCGGCTGAACCCTAGAAGGATAGTCTCTTAGCAGACTGTTCGCGCACTGCAAATCCTAGCAGTATCTGATTGGGTAATTTTGGCCATTGTCTTTTTATTTATT
Source organism: Lanistes nyassanus (assembly GCA_004794575.1). Classification (NCBI taxonomy): domain Eukaryota; kingdom Metazoa; phylum Mollusca; class Gastropoda; order Architaenioglossa; family Ampullariidae; genus Lanistes; species Lanistes nyassanus. The sequence goes on from SMGT01012685.1 coordinate 140,339, forward strand.
TATTTATTTATAACACTCCGAGGAGCGAGAAAGAGTGATATCAAGCGAAGGTTCATTGATCATGTTCTAAAGGACTTTTTTTAACCAGACACACCTGTTTATCGAAAGTATATGTAAAGAACAGATACATCTCTACACGCATACATTTAAATTTGTAATGTTTGGGTGGAGGTTATGTGAGTTGTGGTATTGTATACTTCTTAAAATAGTTTATAAATAATAGGAAGAATTAAACTTTTTGTTATTGCCTATCTGTATTCCCACTTCATCCTGCATAGGGTTTGATGGTTATTGAAATGATGGAATAAAATGGATGTTACCCACAGCCAGAGCCCGCGCAAGGGAACGGTTCCCATCTACATATTCTGTATAAAGTTAAAGTGTTAGAATTTCGACGGACGAAAAGCACTTTTGTCCTCAACTAGCGTATGGCTGACGTCTTTTAATTAGAGCAAATAGTACTTTCGTATGGGCGTAGATACCTCTGGAGGTATAGAGCTGCAGACTAGCATGTAGATGTTTCTGGTTCGAATCGAGGAGTGGTCAAAATTATCTCCTAGTGTTAAACATTGTGCAGATACCATTTGTTCCCCAGAACATTAAAAACTGCCACTCCACACTGACCATCTTACTGCAGCAATCAGCCTGGTGGTTTTTAAGTGCATAGCTTAGTAATAGATCCCCATGCCCCCACAGAGCGAAATCGCTGCGAGGTGGAAGCACTACCCCTGTAAAAATACCTACCTACCTACCCACCCACCCACCCACCCACCCACCTACCTACCTACCTACCTACCTACCTACCTACCTACCTACCTACCTACCTCCCTCCCTCCCTCCCTCCCTCCCTCCCTCCCTACCTACCTACCTACCTACCTACCTACCTAACCTAGCCTTCGGGTTCGGGTAAGAACGAGAGAAATGGAGGCCCTCTACTTTTGCAGCTCCTTTTGTCGCCGACGAGCTAGATGTCTTCGTTTTTACAGGCTTATAGGCAGCAGGAAACCCGACCACTGTTGTCACCCCAACCTCTATTCTTCACTCACTGACTGAAGAAGTAGTGTGTGGGGTGGGGGTGGGTGGGAGTGGGGTGGTCTCTTTGCAAGAGAGCTGTTTCGATGTTAGCGTTTCGTGGAATATTTTGACAAAATAATTCTCATGTCGCTTTCAATAACAACAAAAATATGAATAGATAAAATAACAACAAAAATTGTACCTATAAGCTACACATACAGACTCTTCTCAAGTCTATTTTATTCGGACCCTGCTGCCCACAGGGGACACAACTCGTCCAGCGAACGTTTTGTGGCAAGAGAGTTTTTCAACATAGCGCAGTGACGGAGACTGCCAATTTTTATGCACTGTAACATTTCTTATACTTTGCCTCAGAACCTGTTTCATATGCTTCAGACTTGAAATCTGCACCAGCACACGAAAAACTTGGCAAAAAAGATAGAATAGTTTCCTTTTAAAGTCAATAGATGTGGATGCTTGATTGAAGAAACAGAACCAGTTAAGTTTATTGTCGTTTTGTGATTGAAAAGGAGATTGCAAAACGTGTTTCTTCACTCCAGGTCTGGGTTGCACTTGATAGGTGTTCATACCTCCTTTCCACACCCAGTTAGGCAAGCCTGTCTTACAAGTGCTCCAGCGACAGGAAGTGCACATAGGAAGGTCATGCACCAAACCCTGGGTCAGTGAATGAATTTTTGAAAATAAAACCCTACACCATATGGCCCCTACTCCGGCTAGAGAAATCAGATCAGACGAGTAGGATAGGGCGGCTCCTGTCAGAATGTTGATATACTGCTAAGGTCAATAGATATCTTCATAAATACTTGCAATGAGCTATTTACAATTTTAAGAAGTATGGGGCGCCTAAGATAAGTCTAACCGCGGCGCTCCCCGAGTTTTCCAAGTGAATGCGTAACAATGACCTCTTCTCTATAAATTTCAGTATCTTCGTTTCCAGTTTTGAGGGATCACTGTAGGAAGTCAATAAAGAAGCCTTCCCTTACTGCCGCTGATTATTTGTTGATTATTGTGACGATTCTAGTTCACGGTACAGTATCATCTATCCATCCATTGCCAGCGCGTAACTTCACGCGATCGGATTCTTCGCGTGACGTCAAATTATAGCGTCACATTTTTATTTATTTGACGAAAATCCGCGCGTGACGACAACGCGTCTGTTCGCGAGTTAACGGCCAGAATTGGAATCAGACAACTGCAGTTTTCAGCCGGACAGGCCGCATTTCTGTACGCTGCGCTGTTAACCGTCACAACCGACGTTCGACAGTAGCTGACCGCTGGAAGCTGCCCAGGCACGCAAGGTCTACATCACCGTGCGGCGAAACTAGTCGTCTGGTAACCCAACCACTGTAGTTGCAACGTGTGTGAATGGAATTATGCTTAAGAATTTCCTTTCTACCGAACGTATGCATGTCAGTTGGTTGTGCCCTCTGCTTACGCCTACCTTAAAACACTTAGTGGCTTTGCAATTGTATATGTTACGTGTTGCAAACTTTTATTAGTAAAAAAAGTTAGACCATTTAGTTGTGGAAGTGTTGCGCAGTCCACTTTTTGTCCGGGTCACAGCGTTAACCGTCGCACGACCCGACAAAAGTTTCCGCGCTGATGGTTACAGTTCTGCTGTGTTTCAGGAGGACTGTTTCGCCATTTCACCGTTTCGCCACTTCTCTGTTTCGTTACTCCTCTGTTCGTCAAATTCCTTTTTGCTACTTTTTATTCCGTCGCCAATTCCTGCTTTGCTGTTCCTCGTTCGCCGGTTCTTCGTTCATCGTTCCCGTCTTCGTCAAGTTCAACGCTTCATCCTTCATTCGCCGTCACCTTCATAAGCCGCCGCCGCCTCATCAGCATCTCCAACACTGCACAACCGTCAACACCTCATCCGTCATCGCATCAGGAACATCGACCTGTGTCACCAGCCCGAGCACGCACGCGGACTGTGCCATCTCACGCGTGAGATAAGTCGTGTATTCTGTGCTGACGCAAGCGTGGTGACTCTGACATTTGTGGTCGGTGTGAGCATTTTTCACAACACAACACTGTTTTAACAAAACATTCACATTAACATTTTCGTCGCCATTCACATCAACTACACATCACCCATTTATTGTGAGTTAATTAAATGTGGGTTTTCTACACACGGTCGACTTTTTTTGTTGAAAAAAGAGTGTGTGCATCTGGTGTGTGACAGTCGCTTCTACCTGTTCCACTGTACTTCCGCTGTAAGTGCACAGGCGCACATCCAGGTGCAAAACACGACACATAAAACGTTACAATTATATGCAGATGATAATGATTTTTGCTTGTGTAACAAACACGTTCTTCAAAGCTGTGAAATCAGAATTAGTATGTTATTTCTTTACATGATGTCTGAATTTCTGTGCATAAGGAAGTCTCTTTTTTCTGTACACTACTGTGTGCGAGCAGTCACTAGCTACAGAAGATGTTCACTGATGTAGTCTCTTATTTTTATAACTTCGAAGAAACGACCTGCTGCGCAGCTGCAGAGCGTGATTGTGTTCTAGTATTCCACAGTAAAAGGACCACGACATCCAACGTGCAGAAACGAAAGTGTGATTGTGAGCCTCCTTTCTGCTGCACAAAAATGGGGAAAAGCTAAGAGAAACTGCTACTGCTTCTCCGTGTTCGATGTTCGTCTTCTGGGAGTTGATCAGGTTAAAAAAGGATCTTTTAAGAAAGTGTGCGTCACACATATACGCAGGTTTACATTTTTGCATCATTTTTCATTATGACCCTGGATTTCTTAGATTCTAAATCAGTCCCCAGAATTCTATGAGCGGGCCTGAAATCTAGCCATTTCTCCAGAAAAGATAAACTCAAACAACACAGTTTTGCTAGTTTGAGTCAAATTTCTGACATCTTAGCAAACCTCTAAAAGTTTACGTTATTAAAATTACAGACAAAACACAAGGAACAATACTATCACTGCAGATATTTGGAAAATCCTTCCTTTCGCAGAGTCGGTATAATAATGCCGCCGACTTCCACTATGGTCACAAACCCACGCCTTTTATATCAGCAATCACCAAAAGCATCAGCGCTACACTGAATACACATGTAGGCTATGTGTTCGTCTACGTCATTCGGCGATGACTTAATGCGGATAAGCGTTCACGCCAGTAATTACAGGAAAGCGTCCTATGATTTTTCATGGCATGGTGTCGTAGCTGAACGGAGCAAATTCTCTTTATTTCCTAAATCTGGTTTGTGTGTAAGATTTGTCTCAGATGACGGGCTGCTCCATGTCCAATTAACTGTTGTACGGATGAAGCGAATCTGCTGTCTGTATCTGACCTATAGATCTCCCC
>SMGT01012685.1:156870-211167 GCA_004794575.1 Lanistes nyassanus
AACTGCATTCTTTTTATTTTCTCATTGAAAAACATTCAAATCCCAAAGTGTGCGATACGTTTGCTTCATCCCCTATGGCCTTTCTGCTTTTTGAGATATAAAATTAATTTTCTGTTCGCCCATGCAAGTATTTAACTAGTGAGCAAGTGAGTCCGATTAGAAGGGTAGGGGCTTGCCAGAAGTTGAGGCCTTACAAGGGATATTTAACAAGCAAACATTATAAGCATAGAGAATATTTCATTTTACTATCCCTTGTAAGGCCTCATTTTAATCTCCCTTGATGACTTCCACGGAAGCTTAAAAAATAACGTGCTGTTGAAAAAGGCTCTAGAATTAAGTACCTAAATAGGTCAAGAACTTTTCCAAAGGACCTAGAAAAAATTAAAAAGTACCTTAAGCAGAATTAAAGGACTTTAAGGACTTTTTTGGACATTTCAAAACTAAAGCACTTTAAATGATGTAAAAGGACCCTACAAACCCCGACATACAAAATCCTGCTTCTAATTCACAGTCTGAATACTCTGGAATAATACTGTAGTTGAGACACCGATGAACATTCAGGATTTGTCATATAACTTATTTACATTGTTGATCCCAATGCCTGTGAATAATAAAACGTACATAAAATATAGAAAAATGAGTGCACAGTTAATTCAAAATAACACACAGATTTCAACCATTCTACAGCTGACTGAAGATTTGTTACAACCACAATACTGCTCAAGGAATGAATATAATAAGCTGACTCATGCACCGTGAGGCTGTATACCACAGGCACACCTTATCCTCAGCTGTCAATTCAGAAAGAGCTAAGCTCAGTTTCAAATCATCTTGAGGGCCCATTCCAGTCCTCGACCCATTCTCCACTCCCTCACCAGAGTCAGTTGTTAAAATGTCCTTCTTTTGAAAAGGTACGAACACCACAACCCGTCTCTCCAAGCCTGTCATTGCGAAGGATGTTGTGAAGATGATTTCATCCCTCTCAGGCATGGCAACATGTGGGTTTGAGGTGTCCTTGATGACCGTGTAGGTGATACCTTTGTTCTTCAGACCTTTGAGAAAATCACAGCTCTCATCAACGTCCCTGCACACAATTACTATGTCCTTCCATGTCAGTGGGGCCACCTTTCCCAGGAACGGGGCTGGCCCAGGTTTCCTGTGCCTGGTGTGGTCTTGTGGGACAAGCTTTAGGGTATTGGAAAAGAAATCTGCAAGCTCCTGTCCACAGTGAATGCAGTCAAGAGGCATACTTGCTTTCGCTTCATGTTTGCTGTGGAAGATAATCCATGGTCTGGGGCCATCAGTGGGTAATCCATGTGGAGCACTGAAACAGTTTGAATAGTTTATTTTTTCAGCAGCACACACCAACATTTCAGAATCCTCTATTGTTACTCTTCTCCCAATATGTTTTGCTTCACTGGCTACCTTGCATGGGGTATGTTTTATTACCAACCTGCCCAATTATGAACATGGTAAACAATGACTGACACTACTTCCTGCTGTAATTGATCTTGGCTGCTGACTTGGAAAAATATACCAAACTAACATTGCATGTCCACAGTTTGAAATCTAAATGCAAGTATCTGTTCACTGGTTTCCTACCTTGTTTCATGCCATTCTGTATCCATAACGGCTTTCAAATTGCCCAGTTCTGGCTCCGTTCGTTTCAGGACTCGCTGAACCATGGGTGGGTTGCGAATGATCTGCTTCAGCACAACCTTTTCGAAGTGAGGGGGCGGCAGCTCTCCATACTGGCCAGCGCACCACACGGACTTGGGACTGCGGTTGTTTAGCAGCCAGGAGATATACTTCCAGGAGGTTTCTCTGACCTCATCAATAATCACGTACGACCCTGAGGGGATCTCATGCAATTTCTCTGAGTCCTCGGGGGAAACTTTGCTATCTAAATCAACACGGTGGATGACCTGTCCGCCAACATTACTTAAGTGGACTAGTGATGAAGCTGAGGATGTTCTTGATAAACTAATGACTGGCAAGGTACTGCTTTGTGTCTCTTCTAAGCTGTCTGCTTCTGCACTGTTCAACAAATTTAAGTGGACTTCTTCCAGTAAGAATTGTTTCCCCTGCTGTGAGTTGAAGTCAGGGTCCTTCTCCATTGTCTTCTTCAACTGCATCATGAAAAAAAAAATTTAACACCATAATCTATCATTTAAATCTTTAGAAAAGCCAGTAGCTCAGTGTTATCTGGGGAGAATGTTTGAAATAACTTGGTAAGGTTATCTAGATGAGATTTTCCACAACATTTGTGGAAATCCAATGGCTGTGGCTGGGATGTGTATGGGTGTGTGTGTGGGGGGGGGGGGGAAGGGGGGAGGATCACAAGAAAAGAAAGATTTGCAACCACAAGCCAAACCCTAATTATCTGATGCCTTTTATATATGAGTGACATTTTTTTTTCTAGCAGTGTATCTACTATTCCCACAACAGCAGCAGAAGACCAAAGACAGATTGTGGCTGTCATGTGAGGAGTGGCTGACTTGCACAAAGTATCATGCACAGTATGGCCAAACCTGCTGCTCTGTTAGATGGCCAAGTGGCAGTCCCTTGGAGCCGTGGTTGATGTTGATGATGATGAGGTTGCCTTCTTTAGCCCAGCGCTGAGCCTTCAGCCTCAGAATCAGTGTCTTGCCACTGCCTGGTGGACCAGACAGGAACACTAACCTACTCTCCAAGTTCAGAATCTTCACCTACATGAATGTGCACACATGCACACACACATACACACAACATGCAACCATACAACACACACACAATTATTTGTGAAAAGAATGAACACCTGCTGGGAAGCAACAGCCAATACATGGAACATGAGACATGCCTAGTAATGCCACAAAATATGAGAATACCTTAATTGCTCTTATTTCCTTGGGTGAAGCTTTTCCAAAATGAAAATTCTGAACTGTATGTCAACAATTTCACACATTCCTTACTATTCGTGCCACTATCTATAAAGTCAATAAAAGAATAAAACTGAATTTAGACATATGTAATTCTCCTTACACAAATTGTTTCCAGGTATTCTTCTCTTCCTTAAAAAATGACATAAACAACAATGAAAATACTGGCAACAAAAACCCGATATTTGGCATGATGTACATAGGTATTTCTCATTTCATGATGTAATTAGTAATTTTCAAGATAGAATGGGTGAAGCAGTTGGACAATGGAAGACAACATAAGACAGCAACACTAATGGTTTTTTTTTTGTTGTTTTGTTTGGTTATTTTTGCTGATCCAAATTTTCAGAATTCGGAAATGCAAATGGGGACAATTGTAAGTTTTGGAAATCTGAATGTATTCGGCAGAGTTTTAACAATGGATTTCTGGCACATATAGATATGGCACTGTCTTGGCTTCTTGGGTTAGAGATTGATGTTATGGAATTTTACCAGTGCTTTTTTTATCAGAACTTTGTAGCCAACGATTGCTACAATAACGAGTTATTTCACCAATTGTAAAAACTGAGATTCACAGCTGTTTTTCCTTAAGCACAAAACAGGCTGATGAATCAGCAGATTTTTCAAAATTGCTCGATTACATAGCTTTTATCTCCTTTGACTACCAACAAAATATCACAGTGTGATAAGACAGCAATGATATTATAAAGCCCCCCCCCCCCACCCAACGTTTCTCCATTCACTGACCCACTGATTCACAATGAATATACTTTTTCTCTAAAGACCTCAGCCATAAAGCTGTACTGGAATCCAGTTAAGTATTACTATTTAATACTAGAAATTTAATTAAAAATTAATAGCTTCTTCTACACTACAGAATTTAAAAGTACTTGTACACTGTTACGGCAGAAAATATTATGAAACTCTTCAGTGGCTGGTTGTCAAATTGCTCCATTATGTGCCTTCTTGCAGCAAAAATCTTTTTGGTTTACCTGTTCTGCTGTAAGTAGAATACAGGTGAAACGTTCAGCTGTCTCCTGTATAGCCTCCACAATGCTGCGAACTTCCACTCTTGGAGTCTGAGCTGTCCACACTTCCACAGTAGACAGGAGACCACAGAATCTGCAACAAGTATGCCATGGCGGTCACACGCCTTTGCATTTATCTAGTCCACTGAACTCTACAATGGACAAAAGCTTGCAGAAATGACCAGAACACAAGTGGCTTGACAAAACTCAACGCCAATGCGGTTGTTCCCACCCTGCACCTCTGACGAGTGCAAATGCCTTTTAAATGTCACCAAAAAAATGAGGACAAGAGTGATCAAAATACAAACTGATGACGAAGGTCACAGCAGAATAGTTACACTGACCAAGAGGCAGACAGAGGTAGGCAGACAGCAGAGAAAAGTTATCTGCAGCCAAGTCAAAGAAACTGCTATTGCTATTACAAAGCAGCCTGGTATGCTGAGGAAAAGGCATATTTCCAACTACATCTGGCATCTAAAATAAAGAGAAAAGTGACCCTGCTGCTTCAGATCATTCAACTAATTTTGTTTCAGAAACATCTGCCATATGTTTAGCATCTCTTTTAAATAAAATCCAAGACCAGAAACGCACCTGCCAATAATCTGTTTGCACAGATCTTCTGGCAGCAGATGATCTTGTCCATAGCCAAGGGACCGAACCCACCAGTCGCATAGCTTATCAAAGATCTCTGGCTTCTCTTCCAGTGCCTCCCACATGGATTGATTACCGTCACACAGCTCATCCTGGCACAGGAAAGCTCGAGTGCCGACCTCAGGGAACAATCTGTCAATGCACTAGCCACAACAAAAATGTACTGCCACATCACAAAATGCTTCAAACTATATCTAGTTAGAATATATAACGTAATATGTATCCACGATTTTTTCTTTAAGATAAACCACCCATTCTTTTCTTAGATCAAGAGTAGCAAATTGTTTAACAGGAGAATTTACAATGCCAACTGCCTCATATAACTCTATGAGGGGTAGGGGAGAGAGAGAACAGATGACTAGACAAAATACAAATTTTTTGCTCTAAACTTGTGTTTCTTTAGCAATACTTACCATGAACCAAAGTGTTAAATTCTCAATTAGCTATCCATAGCTGCACCTTCCAAAAAACATTCCCACCAACGTAACCCTGGTAAGGTCCCTCTGTGCATACGCACACCATGCACCACCTGTGCACACAGCTCACAGACTAGGTCACCCTGACTTTTTTATTTAACATGCCTTGATTTATTTCGGCACATGCCTGCATGGTGTTTCAAAATGGCAAGGGTTGACTGAAAATGAGCAGATGCTGACATTCCAAACATACTGTCAAAATTACCATAACTAAGTGTAAATTTGGGTACATTAAGCAAATAATTATAAAAGTGCATTATGCTAACATATTTTCTCTTAAAAACTCCTATACAGACTTTGAATTATGTCCAATTATGTTTGCACATCTGCACTGACCTTCTTAGGACAAACTTTTGGCTGCACTTTCTCCCATGTTGCCAACGTCTAACAATTTTGAATCGGCAATATCATTTTTTCTTGTCCTTTAGAAGCCAGGATTTGTACACATCATCTTGCAACCAAGTGTCATTAAACATACACTTTCCCTTTGGCATTTTTTAATCCAAAATGTTCGAGGATGGATCTTTTGCAAGCGTGTTTCTTATGCGCTTGCTGGAAATGGTTTAAGAGGAGTAACGCTAATACAAGGAAAAAGAGAATGTACATGTGACTGCAGATTTAGCCAAGAACACATTCACGGTTTTTTTTCTTTTGGAAACTTCCAGCTTTTTTTATAAAATGAGTGTGAAAAATATATTATATTCTCTCTCTCTCTCCAAATCCAAGGAATTTTCAGGGACTAATTGCATAATTGCCCTGGAACACAACTAAATTTACCAGGAGTTTCTTTAGTTTCCAGGACATGTACAAACCCTAGGGGAAGAAGGTGGGGATCCTCACAGGTAGAGAGATGCAGAAAACTGGTAGACCAGTCGAGAGATGTAAAATGTTATGATCAACAGAAAGGGAAATAAATTGGTGCGCTGTTATGGATGTTCAAAGGGAGATGTGGAACAGTGCAATAAATGGGCAGATAAACTGTTTGTGACAATATGACAATATCACTACTAACCTCCTTGAGTCCAGAATCATCACTGATGGCTGTATCAATGTCTTGGCGAGAAAGATTTGGCAGTGCCACAAGTTTATGACAGGGCACCTTCTCCATCAGGTCACTCAACACCAAGTCTACCATCTTCTCTTCTCTAGGCAGCTGTTTCAGAACTTTTCCTAGTGTTCTCTTCACGGCCTACAACATTTATATAACTTACTCATCAGCAGGATCATTTGCAGATTTTAAGTTCCCCTCTTCCCATCCATTAAAAGAAACCCCAAAAGATCACAAAAATCATCAGGGCTACTCAAGAAAAATGCTATTATTGACCTAACCAGTACAATTCACCTGGTTTATACTAGTTACACAGCTTGCACCAAGCTGTGGTGAGAACAAATGGCATAAAGAAAACTGAAGAAGTGCTAAGCAAAAGAAAATGTACAAAGCAAGAAATACCGGTACTGATACTGGTTGAATTTTTTTTGGGGGGGGTGGGGGTGGGTTAAAGCATTTCCACATTGTTCTTGTGATAAAATTATCAACACAGATATTTTTGGAGTTATATGTGAATTTTCTATATGAATTATTACATCAACTTAACCTATTACCCTAATCTGAAAAAGTAAATATTTCAAGATTAAGACTTTGTCATAAAGTGAATCATTCCCATTCATACATGATACTTGCATCAGGACAAATTAAGACATGCCCATGGGTGCAACTAAGAAAAAAAATTGAAAAATGTAAATGGGGTTGGTGGGGTACAGGAATACCACCCCATTGAGAAGTTTCCAAAAGTTACTGTATATTTAATGCATTTTCCTGCAATTTAGTGTTAAATAATCCTCATCTCTGACCATGCTGCAAACATAGCGCTTATAACTCAAAAGCAACAGAGTTTACAGTTTTAGACTGAGGCTTTCATGCAAATGCAGCAATAAGCAACGCTGAGGTTATCAAAATTTACACACCACTCACTGAGCGCTTTGTTGTCTGTATCTTTTTTTTGTCTAACCAGGCCCATTGCCACTTATTTCTCCCCCCATACATCAACAGCAACCACCAAATCATCTTCCTTCATCCATTTTCAATACTTTTTGTTGACCATCAGAGTGAAAAAGGTGGCAAATGCCAACAGTCAGCACGACATTTGCAACTCCTCTGCAAAAGAGTGCTTCCATTTTAGACCTTGCCACCAACACATAAAATAATTTAATCTTGCTTGAAACCAACAGTCAGCACAGAGGTAATTCTCGACAAAAATTTTGAAAAATGGATTTGCCATTTCTGCCGAAAATCAATAAACAGTTTTCCTTCCAAAACAGAAGTTGCACCCATGCATGCTGTTATCATGGATTACATTCACAAAGATGAAATGAACTGAAGTCTTAAGGTCTGACTTTTTGTTCTGTAGCCTAACTATATTTTTATTCATGAAGTTTTACAAACTTTTTTTAAAACCCATTTCCATTCTACACTCACTTCCTGTTTTTCCCATAAGCACAGATGCAACTCTAGTAAGAACACTGCATCAAATTTTAAAAAATCAAACTGAATATTTCCATTGCTACATACCGTCCACCGCTCATTGCCAGAGTTTGCCCATTCATCAAAGTTGTCTCCCACAGCCTTGACAGAAATTATGATGATCCCGTATCGTCTGTGTATCAACAAACAATCATGCTGAGCTCGCACACTCTGCCCAAAAGCTCGCTGAGGCCTGCGCTCATCTCCTTTCTCAAACATCGATTCTTTCAGTTTGTTCAGGTAGTTATTGTACTGAAAATCACAGATGATAAACACAGGACGCACCAAGTCTGACTTCAGTCCCAGAATCTCAATGGCACTGATGACACGGCTTTCGCCTTCATCTCCTCTGGTGTCCTTTGACATGGGCATGTTGAGGACAAGGTAAGGATCATTATCAGCCAGGTGTTCAAACTTCTGGATGTTGAAGTGAACAGGAGGAACTCTGTAGGTCTGTACCATGAAGTTGGGAAAGTACAGATCAACATACTCCTCCATGCACTGCTTGAACGACTTGGTTACATTCCCCACGGACAAACTCATGCTCAGGAGGTCCTAAGACAAAGAAATGAGTCGAAGCCTCTGATGACAAGTGGGTTGTCCCCTCAACATGCAAAAGTATTTCCAGAAACCACGCCCCACGTACTGTAACACCACTTGATCTCAACCAGATACAAAAGTCAAGGTGCTATAAGGAATGTTGCGCAAGCACCAAACATTTCCCAGCACAGCTAAACATTTCTGTGTGGATTTTGAACCCTTGCAGTGCTTCAACTTCCCGTAAGCTGCTGTGTTTGCACCTTATCCTGTGCTAGACACTACTGCTACCTGACATCTTCAAAATGCATAATAGAATTTTGTTCTTTACTCCCTTTCCTTCTATTCACAGCAGCCTTTCAGTGGTCAACAGTCAACAAGACTAACTTGTTCGAAGTGAATCTTGTTTATATCTTTCCTGCTTTAAATGCCCTGTTTATTTCATAAACTTCTTTAAACTGTATATAATGAATGAAAAACCATATATAATAAACAAAGAAAGCTTCCATTCAAATTCTTGTTTGGGTTTGACAGTAGGTTATTATTAATGTTCAAAGTCCTTGTAAGAGAGAGGATGATCAAATGGGATCCAAAGCTCTACCCAAGTACCATGTAAACTCTACATTAACTTTATCAGGCTACGTGGAACAAAACATCTCTTACCACAAGTGTTTTCGGAGATGTTTCAGCCTTGGAGGTGATGGTCTGCTTCTCTGCTTCAAAGCATGGTTTCTTTTCCTCTGATGGCTGCATATCTTTTTGCTGGTCAAAACCTGCGTCTGATAAGCTGCACATATTGCACAAGAAAGGAAATAAAGACTATAAAAAATGTGTTCATTAAAAAAAAATTTTACAATCAAGTTCATGTACTCCAATTTTTCAGCTGCTTCAAGAAACATGGAGTAATTACACTCAGTAATTAACCCTTACACTGCAGGATGTAATGAAATACTCAAGCAAAACTCATGCTTAAATCAAAAGATACTCAGCTGCCACAAACTGTGCTGCACTTGACATGGAAAGCCACGACTATGGCCCATCATGCTGTAAGGGTTAACAGTTTTAATAAACAAAACTAAAGATGACACAGAAGTAGCAAAGCTATATGATACAGCAGTTGAGGGTAGGGTGAATACAAGTAAACTGCACCAGATTCCACTCACTCAGTGCACAGAAAACTTCCAACAAGAACTTCCAGTTCTTCCTGACTGGGTCCTCTGCCACTTGTCTCTGCCATTAATTTCTCCCACCAGCCCAAAAGAGCTTGAAAATGCTCCTCAGATGCCCACTGGCTCCGAAACTCACCTGGCAGCTCATCGCAGCATAACGTGTTTATATAGTTGACCATCTTGTGCAGACCCTGAGATAAAAAAAAAATCCACAGAATCAGCAGATTTGCTCTTTTTCTTTTATGGAATCAAATAAGGACAGAAAAAAAACTCCTCTCATTAAATGTACTGGTGGATGTCCACCCTGTCTCAAATTCTTTTTATTCACTTTCTTTTGCCTACCATTTTTCTGACCTTATCTCTAGGGGTGACTTTGGCCAGAAATGCGCGTTTTAGGTTTGGTGTAGCCAGGATGGGTGTGGCAGTACAGTGCTGTAGTCCAAGAAAATGCAGTACCTTGTCCATCATATCACACGATTTGATCAGTTGTTGCCTATACTTTTGTAGGCGCTTGAGAATATACTGCAAGAAAGATATTTGATGGTCAAATACACTCAACTTAAGACAAAGTTGCCGATGTACCTGCTCCATACCTTTCTGACCAGGTAACAGGTGAAAAAGGCATTCAGTACTGCTGGGTGTGCTCTACATTTTGTGGAATAATAATCGATAGAAGAAAACTTTCTTTAAATAAGCAAACATTTTAAAAAAATTGTATGGCAGAAAAAGTTGAAACTTGTGGGTTTAGATAAGTACAGAATCTTCTGAAGCAAACATTTCTCCAACAAAGAAAGCCACATCTCCCACCCCAGCCCAAGTGCAAGCATGTCATTTATTTAAAACCTGGATATACGACAACTTTTCAGATGTATGCTAAGCAGAAATAGGCTATGAGAGTGATATATCAAGAAGAAAAGATGAACAGGTAACTGTTTTGTACATTAGATTTAAACATGATGTGAGACAGTTTGTTTAGACACTTGGCTTTTGATACTGTAGCTGGTCTAATCAAAATGAAGGACTAAAAGATTTTAAAAGAGTGTGGTGATAAAGATCATCATGTTATGGTATGATACGATTTGGACTGTGGTTACATTTGAGTCTCAACTGAAAGGCTATATTTTCAATATAATTTTCATGCAAAAAAAGCTTCGCAAACATCATAAAATATTCCTAATTTTGTTAGTACACGAGAGAGAGAAAGAGAGATTTATTAATAGCTTTGTTCCTGTATCTGATCATCCGATCTAGCATTTTTAAAATCATTTTTACATAATGGCCCACGCTTATTTTTTTTAAATTATCGTTTGTGTGTGTGTGTGTGTGTGTGAGAGAGAGAGAGAGACAGAAATTGTACTATGATGAATTAAGCAATGTGCTGCGTATTAAGTGGAAGTGGTGGCAACTACGAGGAACAACTCTATGTAATGGAGTTAAGAACCCCTTCTGCAGTGGTCCATAAAAAGGATGGGATCTGGACACCAAAAAAAGTTAACAATAATAATCTGTTACAGGCTTAACACAATAAAAGGACTGTACCTGTACATCGGAGTTACTACTGACAGAACAGACACTAAACACGAGAACTGCATGATCCTTATGGAAGACAATGATGTCAGTGTCTCCAAACTGCTTGCTGGAGACAAACTGGTTGAATCTCTCCTTAATTCTTGCCTGGTCACTGTCTTTGACCATCCGTAAGTTGAAAAACTTCAAGAAGCTCTCATGTTTGTAGTCACTTAGCAAAAACAAGGCTTCTCCTCTATAATGCGCCACACGTTCAATAGCAGCGGTCACTCTATTGGGGAAGAAAAACCTAAAATGCTGAAGTGATACATTTTTAAATGATGCATGATAGAAATAACACTAATAACAGAAAAACAACCATCATGTTTCAAAAGAAAGATGATTTTCTATAATAAAAACAAGCATTTATAAAATTGTGGTTGATCAGCATCTCAAACCAATCAGAATGTGTCAAATACAGACATTACTACATCTCTGAAATTTTACACAATGGCAAAGAACAAATTTCTTGTCATTTATTCCCTACATTTATTCACGTCAGTGCTGATAAACAAACAGGCTCTCTCTAGCAGCAGACAAATGAAAGCCCACCTGTACTGTCCTTCCCGTGCACGAACAAGCAGCTTGTCAGGTTGTTTGTGACTGACAGGAGGCTTGTCTGGGACATTGTAGACTTTTGTTCTCAAATAAGGATAGTGTTCTCTAACAAATGTTGACAGGTGTTCACGCAGAGTCCTAGACTGTTTGTTCAGCTCCAAAGTTATATCCAACACACACGATGGCTCCTCCTGTCAAGAAACTTTTGTGAAATGTTTGTTTCTCGTTACAATCAAATGCTCATTTCAAGAAATCAGTAGATTTCACAAGTAGGATACACATAAATTTCAAAATTATACCAGTTGACATGTCTGTCATTCTCACACAGTCACTTTCACTCCTTCACTTTTTTTCTCTCACCTACAAACAGGAGGGAGAAGGGGAATGAGAAGGGTACAGTGAGACAGGAAGACATCTGGATCAGATGATTCACATCTTTACAGAAGAAAAAAAATTCTGGAGAAGTGATAAGACTGAATACACTGATCAGAAACTTTTTACCTAACAGAAAAACCTATCAACTATTTGAGGCTGTTGTAAACCACGCATTTTAACAGAGGGTAGGTTGAGCTATGCCAGACTGAAAAACAAGCAAGAAACAGACCTTTATTTTGGTTTCCATAAGCAAGCTTGGAGACTGGTGCATGAGTCTGCAGAAAGTAAAAATGATCCATGATGACACCACACAGAATTTACTCTCAATTATGGCAGTCTAGAAAATTCTTAAGGAATCCTAAGGTTGTATTATATTTAACCTGATTCTCCATTACTGTACAAAAGTAGTATTTCATGTTTAGGTCCAAACATAAAACTGATATAACAGGGGCAACTAAATCATCTCACAGAGCTGTCACTATATGTGAAAACTATGTTATCATCATGCAGCTTAACAGTCGTTGTGGCTGTGTTCTAGTTCTACAGCAACACCCTGTACAAAGTCTGCAAACATATCATGCAGGAAATTTAACGCTAAATTTTACTTAAAGCGATACACCTTTTCTTTTAGTTTGATTGATACCCCGCATAACAAGAAAGTTACCATGAGCTGAGTAGGAAGTACTGCTTATGTAAACTGCAATTTAATTTGTTCAAGGGTCAAGTCAACATTAAGTAATTGTGTAACAAAATGGACTTAAATATTGCCACACAATCAGCTGAACTAGCACACCTGCTGGGTGGGCCTGTTTCCATGGGGACAGGCACAATATTTCCAGCTCCCAGGCTTATATGAGGCATTGGTATGAGTGAAGATGGTGGTAACCGCACAGGGACATTCCCACTTGGATGATAAAAAACTGCATTAAAACTTGGCAGTTTGCCATGGTATGTTGCTCGTGTCCGAGCCATGTAGGGCATAGTCT
The DNA here is from genome assembly GCA_004794575.1 of Lanistes nyassanus. Taxonomy (NCBI): domain Eukaryota; kingdom Metazoa; phylum Mollusca; class Gastropoda; order Architaenioglossa; family Ampullariidae; genus Lanistes; species Lanistes nyassanus. Next base: position 169,656 of record SMGT01012685.1, read on the forward strand.
GAAAGACAGTTGCTGGCAACTGACCAGGCAAATGAGGCACAATCACATCAGATGGCATGAAAGGAACCTGATTCTGTATCCATCCTCTGTCAGAAAAATGCACTCTTGAAACATCATGAGTAGATGTTGAGTGGACTGGTGACGGAGTAACAAACTGGGGAAGAGTTACGGATGGGTGGATGGGACCCTGTGATGAGATGTAGCTATGTGGCACAGGATTCGTAGCAGCAGCTACCACTTTTGGCACAGGTGTCCACTGTGAAGCTGGTTGCTGAGGCACATGTAGCAAGACCGCTGGCTGAGTTGTGTCCACAGGCATGATAGGCTGAATGCAGCTGCCACCTGTAATCATGCTGTTAGTGTTATGTCAATACAAATCTTATTGATAGAAATCTGTATAAACACACACACACACACACATTATTATATATATAATATAGTCCAGTGCATTGTAACATGGGATTTTCTGAACTTCTGGAGAACCAGAAAAACTATCCAAATTTTAACTCGACCAAGTCTTGTCAGACTCGGTGAGCACCACACAGAGACATCATAATCTTAAGTCTTACCTCTCCCACCCCTACCCATTTTCTAACCACCCCCATCCTTTTACTAAAGTCCCCCACCCCACCCCTCCTATCTCTAGAAACACCTTCGGGCGCCTCCCCAAGATGTCATAATCTTAAGCCTTACCCTGTCCATGGTCATATCTATTATTTCACTTATACATCTAGGTACAAGGTTGAAATATGGTCTATGACCATCTGCAGGTGAAAAGGGAACCATGTGTGGAATTTGGCATGGATTGGTTCAGGTGTGCAGATTTGTATAACAAACAAATAAACATGCACAGATTCAGCTTTATGTATTAGACTAAAGCTGTATTCATCTTTTGCAGTGGCTCTGCATGCATGAGCAGTCTATCCAGCATTTGGCCCAGGATTTCTGCAAGTCACTGAGTCAGCCATCTGACTGGTTCAGCTATAAAACAATCAGCAGGATTCACACGAGTTTGTACTTAAAAATCCCTGCGAGTTTTCCAGGCCTCAATATAGCTCACCCAGCCAAAAATGCTGTGGACAAGTTCACAAAATGAGTGAAAGAATTAAGTTAGCCTACAGAACCCACACACCCTTCAGACGTTCCCAATTATTCCCTTTCCAGGCCTGGAAATCATCGGGTGGTTTTCCAAAACTTTTAAAAGACTTCCAGGACCTGTATACACCATAAGTTGGTCATTCCCAAAGACAATTAAAAATTTCATCATTTTTTACATTTGATGCGCAAAATATTTGTGTTGAAAAAAAAACTATTTTTCTGGGTTAGCACATAAGACATTGGATGTCTCTTAAAAATTAGATACATGTACCATTACACTGTTTTCATTTGGAGAAAATATGCACCTATTTTCCTCCTACAAAGGCTGCAAATACATACATATACATTTGGAAACAGACTAAGGGAAGCAAACAGTGCCAGCTTACCAAAATTAAAAAAAAAAAGCCATGACATATAGCAAATGATCATGGAGGCAACCGATTTTGAGATATCAAATAAAGCTAGTTTAAAAAAAAACAGCTATACTGAAAAGCAAAGGAAAAGAAGAGAATAAAGTTAATAATAGAAACATGACACTGAAGCTAGAAAATAGTCAGGGGATTCTATCAGCTACTGCTTGCAAGTTTCGCACTGCAAACTCCATCACTCCAACACAATTACTTTTCAAGCATAAACATGGTGTATAACTACATTTGAGAGGAAAAAGTCTCACATCTGTTACTCTTCAATTATGATAACAATAATAGGGAGTAAGAGTTTACAATGGCAAGACAACACGTACTTGACATATTAGGTGGACATGCAACATGTGGATGAGAAAGAGGCTGTACATTCGTGATCGGAGACAACTCTTGAACTCTGGGAAATGGCGGGGTGTAATAGGCAGCAGGTGGAGGGTACAGCCCTGGATGTCCAAACCTTGGTTCCATGATAAATTTTGAATGTGTTTACCTTCCTTTTTTTGCTGGCTGTAAGCAAAAGTTACAGAATGTGAAGAATATGATCATGAAACACAAACAGTTGAAACTAGTGAAATTATCTTATGTCAGCTTTACCCTCACCCACCATGACAAAGCAATTCAACAGAACCACTGCAAAACAGTTAACAAAATTATGTTTTTGCATCTGTGTACCACCTTTATGTAACTCTAAATCATAAAAAGCTGGCTAAGCCATCGGGTATGTTGGTTTGCATCCACATACAAAACTGTAATATTTTAACTACTTATGGTTACTGCATAATACTATTAATAGCATTACTATAATAAAGTATTCTCTTTATAAGCTAGCTCTTCTTCCATTTTACTTTGAAATTTAAAGTCGTCGAGGTACTATGCTTCACAAGGGGGAAAGAGGACTAAGAAACTAACGTTTAAAAACTGTCCAAGCATTTTTACCGCAAGCTGTACGACCTACTTCATTTCACTCAGTTAAGTGTCTGTTTTTCGTCGTCATCTGTCTGCTTTTGTCGTCTTGACGAAAGGGTAACGCCCGGAAAATGTCGTTTCAAGTAGCTTGGCGCGGTTCCTTTCTGTTTAGGTTTTATTTCCAAGCGGCAGTTACGTGTTCCTTTTTCACGTAGTTTGAACGAAGGGCAGAACACAAATGTGGATAGGTCTATGACCTGCCATAGACATTTTTTGTCAACAAAGTCTTTTTAAAAAAATCAACGCAAAACAAAACACTAACAAAGTTGCATCCGCCCCACAAGTTCCCCAAGACTCGTGCAAACAAGTATCTAGAGTAAATATTAAAAATTCTTTATCTCCCTTTAACCTTAGTTGTGATCGATGGAGGTTCTTTTTTTGTGTGTGCCAGTGTGCCACAGAGTCCCAGCATGTCAGATTCGGTTCCGATTGTCAAGAAAAACAGGTGACTGCCGCTTGGAGGAAAAACCTTTCTTAAATTTAATTTCCTGCTGTCCAGCCCATGAGTCACATCTACTGAAGCTAAGTCTTTTCTTCTGTTTTCATTGTTGTCGTTTTTGTGTCGTCCTGATGAGGGGTAGTGCCCCGAAACAAGTAGATTGTCTTCGTCTTTGTCATGTCTTAGCTTGGTCCAGTTCCCTTGTTTTAAATTCTGATTGTCACTTTTTTCGATCGTCGGAATGGCGATTGTATCCGATTGCAAATTTTTACAGGCCCTATTTTGTTATGTTTCGAGCTTACTTAAATGTTATCCTTCTAAAGAACAAATAACTGGATTATACTTTATTTAACGGTTCTTTTTATTCGCGTGATTGTTTGGTAAATCTTACCTGGATTGACTCATGGTACTAAGGCCAAACTCTCTGCTTCTATATAGTCCTTCTAGGAAGAGGAAATAAAAGGAGACCAAATGGAAACATTATAATTTAACGATAAATCCATATTCCAATTGGCGGTGGGGTAGGGTTCGTACCAATGGTCCCTGTAACAATCTAACACAACATTGTTGCTTTGCAGCTGTGTCTTGTGTCGTATTCTTATTCTCATTGCTGTCAAGAAAATATACGAAATATGAATAAAAAGGAACAAGTGACTGCCGTTTGGAGATTAACAAAAATGGAACTGAGCCAAGTAAAACGGTCGAGACACAGAATTAACGCCAACAGTTTTGGGGCATTACCCCTGCGGCGATCAAATCATCCTGGCTTGTTCTTTCGGTGATAGCTCAGTATATCGGACTGCCATCCCCCATATGTAATTCGAAATCGCCGCGAGGTGGAAGCACTGTCCCTCGAAAATTATACCTGTTATCAACTCTCACGTATCCTCAGTGAAATCAGCGCAAGGTGAAAGTGCATATCCTACCAACAATATCTCGCATATATATATTATCCTTGAATAATGTGTATGTATAGTCCTAGCTTGAACTGCGCACCAGTGTGTAGCGTCACGTGCATGTTAATTGCGTACATATATAAGATGCACATTATATGCTTTTTTCAACTTTAAGAGGTTTTCAACCACTCAGATGTATGTGCCTGGTTACGAAGAGAGGATTTGTGAACCCTCAGGTGTATGTGCCTGGTTATGAAGAGAGGATTTGTGTACATTTGCGCCAGCTGATGCGTACATCACTCTACAGGGATATACCTGCATGATTCCTTCCAAAAATAGCGTAAGCCGTGGGATTGCCCGTTGACTAACTTGTGACGTCACCAGACAAAGAAAGTATTGAATGGCTTATATTACACCCAATCGTCATACGAATAGAAGTCACGTGGGCCAGAACTTGGAATCGTGACACAGTGACTTTGAAGGCAAGAAACACGTAGGCAAGAGGAAAGGGATACAATTCAATAGCCCAGTTCATTTCTTGAATAAGAACTGGCAAGGTAGGTTGGTTTTTTAAAATATCTAAAAAAAAGTAGCATTTTATGTGTGTTATAAATGGACGTCTCTTTACGAAATTCGTTCGATTTAATCTGTACGATAACAAGACGCCATCTTGATTTTAGGAAGGAAAACAAATCCTTTGCTGTCGGGAGCGACATAGATCTTATTGTCTGCATTATCTTTATTATCGTGAAGTTATGGGATCTTGTGTCTGGCGCATTAGTTTCTTATAATTCTACTATAGTGTAAGGACATCTGAGAATTATCATAACTCAGGCAGTTCATTGTTGACTGGTTTTTGTGGTTGCTCAGCTGTCTACTAAATATATACGCATACCCAGTCAGCTCGCCCCCTTTGAAACCGATTCTGTCAGTGTCAAATTTTCTCCTAAGTAATATCTAAAACCGAAAAATGGAAAGCTTGAAGAAATGCGATAGTAGTAATGGTGGTAGCGTGCTAATTTTAAATTCCAATATCAGTAATGATTCATTTCAATGTCGTCTTCGTTTAGCTACAGTATCATTTTAGTTCATAACTACGCCATTAACAATTTGCCAAATCAAATGTCAGTCTAGTGTGCAGTTTAGCAGACTGCAGTAAACATGATAATCGACCCTGTCTTTTTACAAAAGTATTACACATTTTGGATTGGACCCGTCTCTTCCAATGGCTTCACACTCAATTGTCTTTTAAGGACGAGTTTGGGGGTGGGGGGAGGGACAAGTTATAACAAATTTGACTTGCCTGAAGGTGACTGTACTTGCAGATCAACACATTGTTAGAAAAGTTTCAGAAATGTTTGGCGGAGGACAGCCACAAGGCTTGTGTTTTTACACCTTTAGCCACCTTAATATCTAATGGTATTTGAGTGCATACATCCCAAAATTGGCATTAAATACATGCTGCCATTTTAGTTGGTGCAGTCTTAAAATAGTAGCTTAGAAACTGCTGCCTTACTCAGTTATTATCAACATGGATAGAGACCTTCAAGTTTGTTTGGATTCATTTTTGTCCTTATTAATTTTTGCATTGTTGGCATGTTAAGAAAACTGAGCACTGTTTCATATTTCATATTTCTTTTCATCAGCTGTGAAGTATTCGTTTATGTTTGACATCAGAGAGCCTGTAGTTTTCCATTAGTTTCTCGAAAACAAACACAGGTATGTGTGCGTGCGTGTATGTGTGGAAACCTGCCTTCAAGTGTGTAATGTAATATTCTCAAGAATAGCAATTACAGTGCATCCTTCTTCTTAAATTGGATTGCTGCACTGGGTTTTTTTTTTAAACTACAGGAAAGTCCTTGGCGATTCTAATCTTTGTGGATCATCATATTACCCATAATGGAACAGAATGGAAATCAAAATCTTCCACCTGCCACCTTGTGTCGCATGGGATGTGGCTTCTATGGAAATGCAGCATTTGATGGAATGTGCTCTAAGTGTTACAAGGATGTTCTAAAACGAAAACAGAATTCTTCTTCGCCTGTCAGTAATGGGCGTGTCAGTCCAGTCAACACAACCACAGAAGCTGCCACAGAAAAGTTGGATAATATGACAGCTACTCTGGCTCAGACAACCTTGAGTACGTCTAGAGCTTTGGTGATTGATGTTTGATTGTGTCTGCTGTTGACTTTAAAAACTACCTCTAACCTGCAACTTGCCATAGCAGTTCTAAAACCTAACTAAACTGTTGGCAACTTTTGAAGATCATAGCTGTCTTTATTTAAAGAGCCAAACAGAAATGCTTTTCATATGACTGTGTTTTGGGTTACAATGACATGCTCATTTTGTTTTTGAGGTTAACGTAACCCCAGAATGCACTTTATAAGTATTAACATGCTCATAATTTACAATACAATAGCAAAATAGCCAAACTGTGAGCATCTGCTTGTTCAAACCATCGCCAGTCAGAAAAAAAGCAAACAATGCAGACACCAGCTGAAATTATTCAGTTCATTTTAGTATTACATTTTCCCTTAAAAAGTTAAACCTTGAATTTATGTCTGCACAGACTTTTTTAGGACCTGTCAAAAGTGACAGCAAAGGTGACAAAATCTGATGAAACTTTTTGGGGGAAGATAGGTGTCAAATTTTGGCATTATTGGAACAGTGGGCTTGACTGAATTCATGTAATTATGACAGTCTCAGATTGCTATTATCTAAGTCAAGACTAGTATTATTATGAGCATCTAAATGTTTCTGGAGATGTGAAAATGTTGTCCTTGAAAACTCCTGGGGTTTTTTGGCCATTTTTCTGTACAAACCATAAAACTAAACTCGTTCTTCTTATAAAATGATGGCGCATTTGAGTGGGTCTGTAATGTAAAACAACGATTAAAGACCCTCTGAGACTTTCAGTTTTTCATATAAACTTTTTCCAGGGGCTGGTTGAGTCATGCTTTTAATATGAGCTTTGGATTTTAATATTCAGAAGTAAAATAACATAATAGGACGTTCTCTTTTCATATGTGCAGATGTTGCCTTTACCATTTACATTCTTGTTCAGGTTATGCTTTTGATTATGTTAAAATGATACTCTGTAATTGATGGTTAAATCTAGAAAATGATATCTTCAGGCCCTAAATAGGCGCAGCTTTTTAAACTCTTCTCACTCCTGAAATTTGATAATATAAATAGTCCACAGTGAGAGATTTGTCAGATGTAGCATGTGAGACTTTGTGTTCAGAAATCTTAAACTTTGTTGTCAGGGTAAGACCAGTTTGAAGCTGCTGTTGTGGCAGTTCTTTATTAGCAACTGATGAAGCAGAGCTGTGATTACTACTCCCCCTCAATTTTGCAGGTGAAAAGCCACTTTCATCTGATAGTGCTAGTGCTCTCCCCAGCATCAAGACAGCAAGCCCCACAGTGCCCATAGCAGGAGGGTCCAGTCAAGACAGGGAGCAGTGTGAGGAAGGAGCCGAAGGTTAGAGAATGTCTTGCAGAAGAATAATTTGACTCCAGTAATACTGGAAAGTGGATTTTTGCTGGTAACTTTCCCTCTTTCTAAGGTGTGTGTGCGTGCGTGCGTGCGCGCGCGCGCGCGCGTGTGTGTGTGTGTGCATGTCAGCACGCGCTGCAGACCAGCAGTTACGGTGTTGTATTTCTCTTTTTAGGTGGTGCTGATATATCTGATGGGAGCTCTGACAGCAGTGGTGATAAAGATAAAAAACCCCAAAAGAATAGATGCCATGCTTGCCGCAAAAAAGTTGGCTTGACTGGTAAGTCTCGTTTTAAACCTTAGTCTGTTGCCTGTGAGAATGTGTGCATTTATATGCTAGCAGCCCCCTAAATGGATGCATGCAATTATTCAGTCTTTTTTATTTTCAATTCAGAATTCGCATTTGAAGAATTGGGCACTGGATATGTTAAAGCAGGCATTGATATCTTGGTGGGGGGAATATTATAAAGAGCTGCCGAGTGCTGCTTTTTACACGTCATTTTCTGTTGTGGGTTCGTATTTGTTATGCTTATTTTCAAGATGTTACAGTTCATTTTCCATAAGAGGGAAACGAGAGGTGTCCTAAAACCAGACATGCACTGACTATACAAATGGGTCATTTGTCAGTGAGCTCAAAACTGCATCCCATGTGACCGAGCTAAGTAGTAAAAAGCATGCTGCATTCTGTATTGTTTTTAACAGTGAAGATTTTTGTTTCTGAGTAGACAGTCAGAAAAGTAGTTTATTTTTATTACATGAAGTGAGTTTAAAATGCAATTTAAAAATGAAATAATGGTGGAATTATTTTTATGTCACATGATGTTCATTTTTAGGGCGTTCAGCGCACTACAGTTGGATTAAATAACAGTGCGTTACTTTCTCAGTATCTGACTGTCTGGCATCCAGCTCCATTTAAAAAAAATAAGAGGCAGAAAAAAGTGTTGGTAGGGTTACATAACCACAAAAAATAGGGTAGGTAGATCGGCACGTTTTTTTAGCCTTCATGCTGTCATGGAAAGGAAAAGGCAGCTATCCATGTAGGCATAGAGTATAATTACATCCTTTAGGACTGCATAGTAACTTGGATATGGACAGACTGCAGACAGTTTTTTTAAAAAATTATTTTGAACAGATAAAGTTTTAGAGTTTGCAACAACAAGGAAGATCAGGTAATTGTATCAATAACACTTTATGGCCTATCAAAGGTGTCCGATGGCCCACTCATTGATTTCATTGCATTTGTTATGTATGAAAAATGATGATGCACACAGACATCATTTTGCAAGGAACACAAGTTTTATATATCTGAGGTAAAGTGAATTGCAGCAGTTGAGGTGGTGTCAGTATGGAGAGCAGTTTACAGACAGCAAAACACACGACTACAGCAAGATAAATTTTATTGTGCAGCTGAAACTTTGCTTCCAAAAATATCATTTGCACACCTTGATTTCTTGTAAATATTGCTCTAGAATGCTCCAGATTTACAGATTTTAATAGAATTTTAAAAAATATCCAAGGGAGCGTTCTCTCAGTCCTTCCTAGAAGGGGTAAGTTGCTGCACCACTAACCTTTTTTTTTTTTTTTGACCTCAATTCCCACGCCTGATCAAGTTGGCAGGAGTGCTGCAATTTTTGAAGAGATCGAGTTTCTTGTTGGTTGACAAAAGGAGTACCAAAAAAATAAATCAGGCAGAGACAAGAGACCCCTCTCTCTCTTGCCTCACTTTTTTTTCTTGTTGATGGATCGCACACTTGTTGGCCAGGTACTAAGTTTCCCTTTTACTTTTCTTCCATCACCCTGCCACCTGGGTCCTGTTATTTAAAGTTTTTAGATTTGCGCCCATAAATGTTCTTTATTGCAATGACATCGGCAATTTCAGGCTATATTGAAATTTTACTAGTTTTGTGTAACTATCAGTGTGACTACAATTTGAGAAATAATGGTTCCTCTTTTGTAATGTTGCAGGGTTTGAGTGTCGATGTGGCGGCCTATACTGTTGCCTTCATAGGTACTCTGACAAACACGACTGTCCTTTTGACTATAAAGAGCACGGTCAGAAGCAGATACGGAGAAACAACCCTGTTATAGTTGGTAGCAAGATCCAGAAGATCTAAGTACAAACTGAAAAGAATGGATGAAGATGGATATATTGTTGACTTCTTTCTTCTCTGACACCACCTCTTCCTTGTTGTCTTTCTGCTTATATGGTATTCCAACAAACGGTTCAGGAAGCAAGGCAAACAAGATGACTTATTTTTGAATATGGAAATTGTAGCAGAAGATGAGGAACCATACAATGTTGCAAATGCCATGTTGAAGGATGCCAGAGCTTGGGAGGGCTTCAGCCTACTACTGTACTACCATCTCCCTTTTATGAGAGTTTAAAATTGTGTTTTCAATAATAAAATTTGTTATTTCCTTTTTTTCACTTCCCTAAGTGTGAAACAAAAGTGTGCAAAATGTGTACAGAGATTGAAGGATGGAACATCCCCACTCTAACGTGTAGCAAAAATAGTTTGGAAGATTTATGATAAAAATCTTTCCCATTTACCAGTAACTCATATTAAGTTGGGAAGTTGATAACCATTAAGGTGGCATTAAGATTGTTTTACGCTGATAAATCCTCTTCCTCTGCTCATCAATTTGTTAGGGGTAAAACATTGCAGAATATAAGTAAAAATGCTTAATACTGCTTGTCATCTTGCTTCAGGTGATATTTGGGTGTCACTTTCTGAATCCTGTGTTGGGGTAAGGGTGCGCATATGTTGGAGAGAAAGAAGACGGTATGTGAGAGAGCAAACTTAAAGCTGCATTGTTCTGTTCAGGACTGCTTTTCATAAAGGAGGATTTTCAAAAATAACTGTTGCAGTATTTTGTGCTTTGTTGAGGATGTGACGTTTATTTTTTGTTGTGGTCACATCTAGTTCTTAACAGACCTGCTGTCTGCTTGCATGCCAGCAACAGAAATGTTGCTTTAAAAGCTGGATGGAAGTGGCTATCCACTTCAGGAATACAGGAACCCATATATGAATTGTGTTACTGAAGATTTGAATACTTGGTGTTGAAGGAAATGGCAAGATGAGCTTTGTAAGAATGTGTTTGTAAGGAACCGGTGTGCTCTGTCCCATCCCATCCTTCCTTGCACTCAGTGTGCTGTTTTTGTGAGTAAAGGCATTATGTCTGACGTGTGGCACCAGAGGCCAAAGAAGGCTTAAGGACATATACTGAAGTTGTAGACCTGCATCTTGAAATTGCCTGTTAATACTGGAATGCTTTAGATTCGCTATTAAGGTGAACTTAAACCACCATTAACAGAAACCTTGTTGCTTTTGTAATCTGCCAAGTTTACTATCTGATGGAATGCAGGTGAAATGTATTGGCTGTGCATTATGTTGAGATTCCTCAGAAAATCTTGCGTAGTGTAGGTCAAGTCTGTTTCAGACCTGACTTGCAGCTGAAGGCAGTATTTCAAACCTGCCAAGGGATCTGCTTTGTAAAAGAACTGTTTGCATATGTTGGGATATACCCCAATTTCCCCAGTGACATATATTTGAAACTTTTGCTTTCATACTGTTCCTCCTGTTGCCTTGATGCTGGCTTGTGTCACTTAGTATTTGCTTATTTTATTAAACACCCCCCCTCCCCAAATCATAAATTCATTTTCCATTTCCTCTGTCACCTTGTTTTGTTTCCTGTTGTCTGCTTTGCATTCTATTCTTAGAATAATCACACAACAGGAAAAGGTTACAGGTTATGAGCAAATGTGCAGGGAATTTTTATAAGGTGGTAAGGTGAAGTAGGGGTGATGGTTTTGTGTGTGTGCATATGCTCTGAATTGGAGTGGGTGTGAGGATAAGTGTGTGTATGTTGTGGTTGGTTGAAATAAACTTAAGCATGGGTGATGAAAGAAGGAAAGATTTAATTGGTTGATATTTGTACATATTAATGGAGTAATGTTGGATTCCACCTTCTCATGTTGATTTCTGCAGATTGTGTGTGGGTGTTGTGATTGTGAAAAAACTGTAATCTTGATATAGAAAGTGGAGATCCTAAGCAGCATCTGTGGTAAAAGTGGTTAAACCAAAGTAGTCTTATGCTTCACAGGTAAGTTTTGTCATTGTGTTTAAATTATCTTTTTTTTTAAATTAAAGGAAACCTTTTTGAGCAAATGGAAAAGGGGCAGTTTTTTTTTTAAAAAATGGGATGCCCCAGAGGTTTGCAAGAGTTCATTTTGTTTCAAGTAGCAATTGTTTCTTCTTGGGGGAATACTATTTAGCTTAGCACACATAGTTTTTGCCTGTCTGTTGCTTTGCTGATGGTGCTATTTCCAATGGCTTGGGTTTCTTTTGTTTGCTAATTTATTCCATTTTATAATTATTACTTTGGTTTTAGTATATCAGAATGTTTATTCCTTGAACTTTAGATGGACTGTCCTAGTCTGCAGAAATTGTATGTGCCACATCTCGTCAGCCCTCCCAGTTGCACATGGTACATGTTAAACCCACAGCTGCAACTTGAGTCCCATTGCATATATGAGCGTTGGACCTTGACAAAGAGCACCCTAAATTTTTAATGTGAAGTTTGGGGGACTTTTTTTTATGGGGGAAGTAGTTGTGAAAGCACAAGCAAGGCCTAGTACCTTCCCAGAATTACGTCATCCTGCCTTTTTTTTTTTTTACTTGATTACCATACTAGTGCAGCTGATCACAAGACTGGCCAGATTTATTTCATGTTAGCTGCTTCTAGTTTCCGGTGATTACTGTCAAATGACTGTAATTTCGTCCCTCCTTACGTGTAGTTTTGATTACCTATCTTGAGCTTCTGCTGTTCCTTGGCTTCAAGGCAGATCCTTCAGTTCTTGCTTATATTCAGTTTTCACTGTCGTTAACCAGTGTGATGAATGTTGGCAAGTTGCATGTTAATACCAGCAATAGTTGAAGGAAAGCATGTTTGTGAATCGAGTCAGGAAGGGCTTGCTTACCTTTGTCGGTACTGGCAGTTAACCTTAATTATCACTGTTGCAGCAGGGTGAAAATGTTAGACTGAAATGCAAATAGAAGCAATATGCACATCTTTGAAGGACTGGGGTTTTTTTTTTTGGATAACATTAACCTGGTTACCATTTTGTAAAAGTGAATAACTGACCTTGATTTGGACAAGGACTTTTTTTTAAACCATAGCTTGGCTTTATATGTGTGTACATCAGTTTTTTTCCTTTGCATTATTAATCCTTTGTATTTTTGTTCTTCAATATCATTTTTGCATCTTCAGAATGGTGTGCACATGCATTTTAAAAAATGTGATACAGGTGGGAGGTATTGCAGTTTTATGTTGGAATAAAAAGGAACAAGTGACTTCCGCTTAGAGATAAACCTAAGGTAACAAAAATGGAGCTGAGCCTAGCTAAATGATAGATGACAAAGCTGACAGTGTTGGGGGATTACCCCTCCATCAGGACAACACAAACGCCATGTCCCAGCAGTTTTACCCCATGCCGGACTTTCTACTTCTCCCCCTTTCACCCAGCTAAGTGCCTGGTTTTTGTCTTTGCCTTCATCTGTTTCCATCTTTATCTGTCTCTGTGTTGTCCTGACGAAGGGGTAATGCCCCGAAACTGTTGGCTGGCTGTGTTGTCTATTGTTTAGTTTGGCTCAGTTCGGTTTTTAACTTAGTTTTATGTTGCCCAAAGAGTTTCCCATGAAGGCTGGAAAACACCTTAGTAACCCTGTGTTTTTAAATGATCCGGTTTTTTTTTACCAGTATGCCATTAAAGGACATTTCTGTAAGTCCCCTTTAGGTTAAATTGCCTGCTTTTGTACAGTTGTAAAGTGTACTCAAGAAATTGGTTCTGTTTGACTAGCAGATAAGATTTGCATATTTCCCCAGATTGTGGTTGCTCAAGATCTGAAACAATCTGTCGTGATAGTAGGGCTCCATGTTACAAGATTTTATTTTCTTATTTTGAAACTAGGAAGAATCTTTTCATGTTAAGTTGAGAGAAAATGACAGATCCGATCTTGGGATAATACATTTTTTTTCTGCATCAGTCATCAGACCCACTCATGTCATTGGTTGGTTTAAAATTTTGTGCTGGATGGCCTTTTTCACCTTATGGCCTAAGAGACTGGAGTGCACCTGAAGAGTTTTCTGTCAAATGCAGAGGAATAATAGCCTGATCATGGGGAATGATACTAACAGTAGTTCTACATTAGGGAGGAAGGTCAGAGGAATAATAGCCTGATCATGGGGAATGATACTAACAGTAGTTCTACATTAGGGAGGAAGGTCAGAGGAAAACCTTTCCAAATGTTCTAATATAGAGGATTTCACAGGGCATTGCAATTTTGTTCTAAAAATGAAAGCCAAAGGATGCTACCAGTCTTTTAAAAATCAAAGTTAAATGATGTTTTGATTTGTCTGGGGTATTGCAAAATTTAAAGAGAGTTTTTACTTTTAAAAAAAAGTACATTCAGTAAATACAAAATGACAATGCACGAGTCCAAAAGTTAAAACTAAAATTTTGTGCTACATGTTGCTGTTACTAACTTCGCATGCACGACATTTGATAATGCTTTAGTGCTTTTGTCTGATGGCTAGAGATTTTTATATCAGAATGTGAAAATGCACCTCAGTACTTCTTACAAGAGGGATCTTGTTTAAACCTCCCAACCATCACCCACTTTCTCAATGCAGTTTTCAGGGCCAACAGCTCTCCACAACTTCTCCAGTCTTTGTACTTATAGATTGCCCAACTTACTGTGCACGTTCGAGGGACACCGTTTTATCATGCATTTTCACAGTCCTGAGCATTGCTTTTGAGTACTTTCCTATTCTTCAGTTGTCAGCATCACTAGTTCCTATATATTGTTACTTGGAATAACCCATATAAGGTTCCTGTATGTGATTATCTGCCTTTCGTGCAAGCCTGATTTTTAAATATCTTGGATTTGAACCCCCCCCCCCCCCTTTGTCTTACGTAGGCCCATTTCTGAGGTTGCTATTTTATGACTGTGGATTTAATACGTATGAATACGTGTATGAAAATTATGAAAATAAAACAATTGTCACAGTTTGTCCTTTTCCTTTTTGAATGCCTGTTGCAAGATATGTGGTAGATTGCCATCTCCAGCTGAATATGTTTGACTGCAGCACCTGCTGGTTACTGTGATACAGTTGAGAAAAGAGTCTTCCAAATTTCTTCAATTAGCTCTATCAGAACTGCAAGATTAGAACAATGTTCTGGTCCATTAGAGTGGACAAAACTAATTTTGTCACTTCACTGATCAGCGAAGGGAGGCAAACTATGAGGAACAGCAACAGCAGCTTCCCTGCTAGGAGCACACCCTAGTGGTCTCCGTCCTGTTATGTGGCTGTGGAAACTGGACTTGCACAGCCAAGTTGAAAACGAAGACCAAACCATTTGAGATAATTGTTTCTGCAAGTTCATTAGAATCTGGAAGAACGCAAATAAATCTCTGCAAAACAGACACCCTGCTAGTCCCCAGCGGCCTCTCATCACCATCAAGAAAAGGATGCTGAGACGGTTTGGTCACATTACAGTAAATGAACTTGCAATGAGCATATTGCAAAGTGAAAGGAGGAGAAATGGGCAAAGGAAAAGCTGGCTGACAAAGGAATGGACAGCACTTGGCACCCCAACACTGCTATGGATAGCAGAAGATTCTCTAGGTCACAGGATAGGTAATGCACATACATGGAACTACAAAATTTCCGGACAAAAAGTCATTCTCTGAAAAAGTTTGAGATTTTTAAAGGTAGGTGTACCAAAACTGTTTAGGAAAGAATGGCCTTGCCCATAAAGATATAGTCTGGAAGAAGCCTGAAAAATTGAGACATGCAAGGAATCAATTAGCATTAAACAGCAGTTTGTGATGGCATAAAGAGCAGGTCACATGATTACAATGCACATAGTGAGAATTTGTCACTTGGCATCTCACTGTGTGGGACAGGCAAGTTTGTACAAATTAGGCCCCAACATCACTTGCTTATTTTCTAATGCCACAGTAATTTTGTTGTTGCCCCAAAATTAAGGGAAATTTTGTTGAGTGCTGTATCCAAACATCATGTTAACAATACTGAATTAATATACTTTCTAATGAAGCATAAACATCAAGAAAAAGCTTCTCTTCATCAATGCACATTAGTGCTGGATACACAACATGCAATTCATTTAGTACATGTAGTTGTAACTCAATATCATGTGCGTATGTATAACTTAAAAACACACATAATTTTTAGGGATTAAGATCCAAGCACAATCACCTATTTGGTTCAAGACGGTTTAGAACAACGCGAGCTTTCGACTTCTGCAGTTTGCAGCACAAACTCATGGTTGCTTAATTACTCCTAACCAAAAAGGTTTAGGTTCTGAAACTGTCTTACCAGCCATGTAAATCTAGTCTCCCAAAAGTAACAACAAAAACCATACCTACCAGTAGAAGGCATCTGCTTTTGCAAAGATGCCAGCATTATGAAACATAAGTATATAGTTAATTTTTATAGCATTTAATTATATGCTGGAAACCTGATAGATCACTGGCTTTAAAGCCTTTCTTAACTGGATGAATGTGCATCCTACTTTGCAGAACCTGGCCACACTGACAATGACCAAGTTTGCCAAAGCATGACACACATTTATTCTTTAAAGGAAGGCATGGATGTCTATGCAAAAGCTGCTCTGAAGAAATCTAAACTGCTGCAGATGCAAGAAAAATGTAAGAGCTTTAGAAGCTAAAAGTTTTTATGATTCCAAAGCTGGTCACCACTATCTGCATTAAATTTTGAGATAATACGATGCAAATAACTTGCAGTCTAGAACTTTTAATACTTCAGCAACTGCACCAAAGACCTCATACACGTATAGTAGGAATTGTGAGCCCTCCATCTGAAAAGGTAGCTGATGATGACACTGGGCAGCTTAATATGATCATATCCAAAATATAGTTTTACTGTTTACACCCATGAGCTTAAAATAGTTACATTACTTTCAGCAGCAAAATGGTGACAACTGTCAAACATGTCACTACTTGTGGTGGCAACTGTCTTCACAGAATATCCAGTGACTAGTTCAGCAGCTGAGGTGGTGGCATGTGTACCAGTTACATCTGATGTGTCTGACAGTATGACATACATGCTTATATATAATATCCCTGAGATGAAAACTCCTTTTTGTCATTTTTTGAGAGGCCTGGATAGCTCTGTTTGGTAGAGCAACACACTTGCATATCAAAGGTTGTAGGTTCAAATCCAGAAGTGGCTAATGATTATATCCTGGATTTACAATGTGAAGAGTCCATTCAGCCTACCCCAACACACTAACCTGCTTCTGCACACTGACCATCTTACTACAGCTATCAGTTGGAAAGATGTTGTGTCAGGTTAGTAACAGTGTCTCATCCTCTCATATCCCCACCATAAGACCTAAGTAGCTGGCATAGCGGTAACCTCCCAGAAAACCAATCTCTTTAGGACACCCAAGTGGCAAAGTTCTAATCATTACATCTGTATTGTAAAATTATTTCTCCTGTTGAATTTGCCATGCAAATTTTTTTTTTCACAAAATCTTGCAAACAGAGAAACAAAACCCTTACCTCAGAAAAAAGGGTAAAAAATCTATACATGTATCTTTGAAAGTGAAGTTGAGTTTCTGCAATCTATAAAGCAGACAGATCTATGAATGAACATCCAATCCATGCACACAAATGCACTCTCAATTTTAAAATAATCTGTAACTAGAAATAATTTACCACAAGTGCCAAACACCTGCTGCCAAGAATTGGCATAAATAATAAAACAGAAAGCATGCAATTGCTGAGGAAATTACTTTCCATTTCTAATGTAACAACAATTCATATAACTGTGTAAGTGATGTAAATTATAGAAGTGATTCTCCCTGCAGTCATGGTGTAGTCCTCTCACCTACTAGCTCTCTTTCCCCTAGATTTCACTGGCTTCAAAAGATGTACTTCAACATCATCAGTAGCAGAATTGAAATAGATTAGACCAGCTGAGTTTCTGACTACAGCAATATACAATCAACCAGGGTTAGCTTGAATGGCATTCATATCATCTGTTCATATGTAAAGGTGAACACAAAAATGGGGCATCAACTGATCTTATGACCACAAGGGCAGATATGAACGCTCAAGCAAGCCATCCCAGACATGAGGCAGCCCACTGCACAGTAGTTGAGGATGCTTGTCACTCCACAGAGAGTCGTGAGGTTGGATCTTGTGTTTGGTAAACATATTTTCTCATGATGAAGCAACTACGTGCAAGGCTAGTCACTTGATTTTCTCTCCAGCATGTCAGCTTACTTGACTGCATATTCTGCTTGACCAAATGTTTGCAAAATACACTGGTTTAAACAATGTTTGAGTTTATTCTTTATGGTTCCTATTTGAGGATAACACAGACAGGATAAGATAAAAATTCTCTCTACTGTGTTGCATCGTTTTCCCTCTCTCACCCACCCAGTAGCCAGTTTAGCTGAATGTGTAATAAATATATATTTATGAATATGTATATATGACAAATAAAGTAGGCTCCTGCATAGTGTTGGCAAGAAGTCATAGTCAGCTCTTCAAACTGCTGGTGTGTACTGGTCAGCATCAGTGCAACTGTCAATGTTTGGACAGGGTTGCTTCATCCTCGTTTTTGTGGATTGGACATCATCAACTCCATCTTAATTGCATCTGTTGTGTCATGCACAACCCAGTTAGAACAGACCAGTCTTCGGAGCACTAACGAGAATATCACTAAAGTTGATCGATCTCTCTGTGCTGCACTGACTGCGAAGTCAGTTGGGGGTGAAAATAGCTACCCACGCCAATACTGCTCAGGCTGCTAAATGCTGTCAAGGCATCAGCAATGGGGTTCCCTACTCTCTCAGCTGTAGTGCAAAAGTTTAACATGGAAGCACTTGCTGGATTTCTCAATGCAGTATCATTAGTGCTACCAACACTATGTCCCAACATGCACATGCTAGCAGCGTCGATTTCAGGTCTACTGCCAATGGCAAATTCCTCCCTGGTGCCAGTCAACTTCATACCATTTCCAAAAGGATCTGGTAAGCTATGTTCTGTTCCAACCATGGTTTCCATGTGCTGAACACTTTTGCTAGAATTTCCAGAAGCCTGTATGGCACTGGCCCTGCCCAAGCCCTCAGTGTGGCTGACATCATTTTCATCTCCACTGGGTGAAAAAGTTTCCTCTGTGATCACTGCATCATTGTTTTTTTCTTCAAGTTGATCAACTCCGTTTTGTAGCTTGCCACCTCGAAGACTAGGACAAGCATGCTTGGACTGCAAATGTCGATTGAGTGATGTGGACTGGGTGAATGCTGACCCACAGTGTGTGCACTTATAGGGTCGCTCTCCAGTGTGTTTGCGTTTGTGAGCTGCAAGGTTTGCTGACCGAGCAAAGGCTGCTGGGCACTCAGTGCACTTATATGGTTTTTCGCCTGTGTGAATCCTCATATGCTCTGTCAAAATACTTGCACGGGAGAAGGCAGCACCACATTTGCAGCGGAAAGTGTTTTCACTGTTGTGACGCTGCATGTGAACCTTCAGATGGTATGCATTGCCAAAAGCAGAGCCGCAAACTGTGCATCTGAAACGCTGCTCAGATGCATGTTGGTGCTTGTGGCGAGTAAGATGTCCGAGCTGCGAAAATGCTGCACCACACTTCTCACACTGGAATGGTCTCTCCCCCGTGTGAGTGCGGCGGTGCACAGACAAGTTTGAGGAAGTGGAGAACGCTGCCCCACACACCTCACACTGAAATGGTCTTTCTCCTGTGTGGATTCTCATGTGTGGTTTGAGATCACCAGGTCGGCAGAATGCAGCATCACAAACCATACACTTGTAGGGCTTCACTGCTGAATGTTTACGTAAGTGGGACCGCAAATCAGCCGATCTAGTAAAGGCAGCATCACACTCAGTGCACTTAAATGGCTTTTGTCCAGTGTGTTTGTGTCTGTGAATGCTCAAGTTGCACTGGGATGTGAATGTGGCTGTGCAGTCTGTGCACTTGAAAGGTTTGCCACCTGTGTGTACAGCCATGTGGATGGCTAGGCTGGAAGACTTGGAAAACACGTCTTTGCACTTGGAACACTCATGCTGCCGCTTGCGCCTGCTGTGGCTATGCTGTATGTGTTTCTTCAAAGCAAGAAATGATGGAAAGTTCAGTCGACACTCTTTGCAATGCTGAAATTCATTAAGAGATGAGTGCTTGCGCATATGAATGGCCAGGTTTCCGGCTCGAGAATAAGATGCTCCACATTCTTGACACACATAAGATCTGTGACCTGCACAAACAAAAAGTCCATCAAAATCATGAAAACAAATTAAAAATGATCCCAGATAAGATGCTTAGAAATTAAGAATGGATAATCCATTGTCCATCCTGACAAGATCTTATCACCATACCCTGACATTTTCTCTTAAGTTTCTCCTAAGAATTTGAATTCTCACACAGACTGCATATCTTTTCTGTGAAAACTGTAAAACCCCGTAATCTGAAAAACCTCATCTACAGTCCATGACTAAAGAGTGCCTATACTGCTTTTACATTCCAGGATCGTGACTGCATGTAAGTTAACAGTTCGGGATACATCTGTTTTCAGATTTCAACTGAGACATAAAATGCTGAAATATTGACACCAGTGTCACAGAAAGGAAGATGGGGAAACAAACAAAAAAAAAGTATCCATGCAAATATATACAAGATATGTGTAGCCGGGTGGTGGTTATGTAACGCCCTGGCGCCCACCCGACCGGCCCCTGAACTCCCTGTTAGTCGGCACGGCGTGGATAGTAGCATCATGCACCTTACTGGTCGTCTGTTACTCAAGAGTGGGAAACAAAGGGTATCTGTGCAGGGAAGGGCCAAGGACTCACTGTCCGAGGCCACGTAACCCTTTGACGTAATCTAGGTGCGACCAGGCTTCCCCAGTGAAGGGTAGGGCCACTTAGAGACATAGGGGGGTCAGGGTCGCTCTAGAACAAGGGGGGGACCCAGCATCTCAGCGGGAGGCGAGGGCGAAAGGTCAGCGACAATGTGCGAGGAGCGTGCTTAAAAAGAGGAGAAATGTAGAAATCCAGTTCAGTCAGAGTTGATTGGAGTAGTGCATTCAGATGGAGCGCTTCGAGTCAGTCACTCGAGGAAGGATGTAGTCTTTAGTTGCTGTACTCTCACAGTGAGGTGGGAGAGAAATAAAAGTTTACATGTAGCTGTGAGGACGTCTTGTGTTGCTGTGTCCAGAGTGGAGGGATGATAGAGCCATTTCCACAATTAAGAAAGTAACAGACCCGCTACCGCTCGACCCTGTTACATAAGATATGGCATCAATCCAGAATACAAAGTAGCCTAAAGCATATACACTGATGCACACTGACAATGTGCAGATACTGAGAAGCAATCATTTAAATGCACATACATGCATGACTGCATATGCACGTGTACATGCACATTCACGGAAACACTTTCATGCACAGCATAACAGTTCATGCATGCACAGACACTCTCACTTTCATACACACATAACAGTTCATGCCTCATGGCATTTTGACCCTTTCTTTAAAAAAAATCCAGAAGCAGTGGGATGATTAACAGAAGCTATAAAAGTAATTTGGCAGGGTCAACTCTCTCAGGAAAGCTATAAAACAGTAAAAATGATACTGGCATGGTAAACTTTGTCATGAAACCTCTAAAGTGATGCCAGCATGGTAAACTCTGCCAAGAATGCGCTTCAAATGATACCAGCATGGTAAACTCTGCTATAATAACTCTAAATGTGATACTGCCATTGTCAACTTTGCTATAAAAACAACTATAAAAGTGATACAGGAATTATGAATTCTGCCATGCAGCATTGTGGCCACACCTGTATGGCTTTTCTGGTGGATAGCATACTGTGAAGGAGAAAGGAATTCTTTCTGACAAGTGTTGCACACAAGGAGTTGTTTGGACCCCTGGCCTGATGTCACAGAGCTAAAGGAATCCTCTGCTGTCGTCGTTCTCTGTAAAAAGTAATCAGTATTTCTATTAGTATATCTTCATCGCGTGCTCAAAAGATGTAAAAATGCATTATTTCTGTCAATGACATGCAGCTACAGAACACGAGCATATCCAACCTAATCTTCCCTCACAATTCTGAAAGTAACAGTCATTACAGCTATGATGTCCAGAGATATGAAATTGCAACAAAATAGCAAAGATGAACACCAGTGACGACAACTAAGGTACTGCTGCAACACAAGTCACTAAACACTTGCCTTTTTTTCCCCCAAACATACGTATCTGAGGCATAACGAATATGGCAGCACCATGTAAGCATTTTCTACCTACATCATATTATAAGCTTTTACATTTGTTAACACTGCACATGCTTAACACCTGAGGTAACAAACCTGTTCAGGTGGGAACTGCATTGCATTTACAGCATCTGCTGTTGCCAGAGATTCCACAAAGCTAACTTTCAAGTCACCTAGTTCATCTTCACTGTTAGATGGTGAATGTTTGTCTGCTTCTTCTTTCTCCTTCTCCTTTGCTTCTCCATTAAGTATATTCTCATCAGTTCTTTCAGCAGCTCTGCACCTTTTTGAAGCTCGCAGACTTCGTGTTAGTCTTTTAACAGGAGGCTTTGGTTTGCATTTTACTGCCACCTTTTGCCTGCTCAGTATTTTGGCCTCTGTTAAAGCCATCTCCACCCGTTTAGCATCCTTCTTCTTCATAATTTTCTTCACTGCATCTACAGCTTCCTGGACAACTCTAAGAGCTTCCTTTTCAGCTAACATGGCCTCCTTTTCTGCCCGTACCTTTTCCTTCTCTGCTTCCAACGCTTCTTTCTCCTTTCTTATTCTTTCCTTCTCCTCTTCAAATGCTCTGCGTTCAGCTTTCATGGCTTCAAGTTCTGCCTTTAGGTTCAAGGTCTCGATCTCATAGTCTTCTATTCCTTGATTGCTCTCCATCATGCTAGCCTTTCCCCCCCTACCTACTAGTGCCTCAGAACTCAACCATGGCTGTTCCCAGGACTGCGTGAGAAAGGGGGAGGGTTAGGTGTGGGGCCACTAACCCCAACCTGTAAAATTAATATTGATACAAAAACCAAAGCAACAGGATTTGTTGCAGATGCCCTATGTTCTATAAGAAAAGAAGACCTGTACCTCACGTACAACTACAACTAATGCTTTCAAACTGCCATTTTCGAGCTGTTCGGAAGTAGGCAGAGGCTGAATCTCTTACACTCTAGTTTCCTGAAACATATATTTAATTTCATTACTTCACATTATACAGAGTTTACATTGACTAAAACATCTTCGATCTTGGTCTTCTAATTCCACAAGTTAACTACAAATTTTAAAAACCTCTTTAAATGTTTTACAGCTCCTTCTGCTATTTACTCCCTTATTTCTCTAGAAATGAAAGTTCCCCCTTTTCTCTTCAGACAGCTATAACAAAAATGCGTCGAAAAATCTTTTCCCATGAAACACTTGTTCTCTTTGATGCTTTAGTTTGAACGGTCATGCTTTACACGTAAGGCGTATGTAAGATTAAAACAATATTTTTCAGTTTATATTCTTTTTAAATTAGTAGCAAGGAATTAAAAAATCCTTCATAACTGGCATAAAGTGGACAATATACATGCATTTTAATAATTCATTTGAAAAAGTTGTGCACTGTGTTCTTCACTCAAACTTAAAACTCGTCTTATTTACACGCGTTGTTAAACAGTTCGATCATCTGCAAAAAAGGT
Source organism: Lanistes nyassanus (assembly GCA_004794575.1). Classification (NCBI taxonomy): domain Eukaryota; kingdom Metazoa; phylum Mollusca; class Gastropoda; order Architaenioglossa; family Ampullariidae; genus Lanistes; species Lanistes nyassanus. The sequence goes on from SMGT01012685.1 coordinate 192,751, forward strand.
TTATCTTCAAATAAGTACACGCCTTGTCATTCTTTCAAAAATCTTTGCATAACTGGGACAACACATAACATTTACCATTTAAACCACAGAAAAAAAGATAATGAGATTTCACTACGTTTAAAATTCCAGTGTCTGTGCCCAAAATTCATACGAACTATCAAACGACATTCGAAGTACGTACAGACATGAATCCTTTTTGCTTGAGAAAAAACGAAAATTTTCATGAAAATGCAAAGGGCTGTCACCGTTGTCGGTCATCTAAAGCTACCAAGCTATCGCTAAATGGTTTGTCAAGAGTTTGTGCTAGGCGTACACATGGTTGTGTTACGATTGCTGTTTACAATAGCTTAGACCTAGACCATTTATTTTCGTCATTTGAAATGGATTTGTGTTATTTTTTTGTAGAGCTATTCCTGTGTGTGTCGGAGTGGGATGAGGAGGGGGGGGGGCATATATCCACTTGCCGAAAAATCGAAAGCCAAAGGGTCGGGATCTGGCAGACAACTACGTAGTACAGTAGTTGACTAGACTACAGCCGTACCTGCAAATTCTTTGGTACCGGTACGTAGAACGATATTTTACTACCGTACAGCCAAGTAGGGTTTTTTTTTCGAAGCATAAACTTCGTCTTCTAATACTATGTATATTTGACGCTGCGCACATGTGTGTGTGTGTTTGCGGGTGTGCTTGTGCGTGTGTACGTGCAAATGAGAGAAACGCGGAAACTAAACTCAACACCGAATAAACAAAAGAATATTTTGTGCAAGTCTTTAAAACTGAACTACTGAAGTAGAACCAAAAAGCATCGCACGGTGTTTTCTGTTGTGGTTCGCCATATTGGTTGTCATCTGTTACTTGGCACACGGCAAACCGCAACATTTTCATCTGTGTTCTAGTCATCCTTACGCTGTTGTTAGTTTCTATAAACGAGACTTTTCTTGATTGTTTTCTACTATTCGAAATAAATCATGCCCAGGCAAAGGTTTATTCTTTATCCTGGAAGAACATGTAGAATTCAAAACGACACAACAAACTATTAAGAAAAACCCAAACGCGGGAGATAAAAACTGAAGGGGTTAACATTTGTCATCCGCTATTAGGCCCCAGAAACTTTTTTTCGCTTTTTTTTTTTAAACTAGCCAACGCGTTTGTCACTTGGCTGAGTCCATTGTTGAGCTTTTAAAACAAACAAACAAATAAAAAAAGGTATGAACCCTTGAACATTAACATAAACTGCCATCTTCCCCAACAGCAGAATTAGCAATCTCAATTATAATACTTAATTGTGTCACACTATTTTCGTAGCTTTATACGATATACGTTAGTGACTGGGTTTGGATACGATTCTTTTTAAGAGTTTCCATTTTCCTAACTTGCTGGACAGCTGCCATCAGTTGGTTGGTAATTTGGACAGTGCTTGCACCTTGTGGTGATTTTGCACTATTGGGGGTGGGGTTCTATTAGTAACCTATACACTGAAAGAACCACCAGACAGGTGCAGTAAGATCCAGCCAGTGCGAACAGGCAGTTTAATGTGCAGAGAGATGGCCAAATGGAACTGCACATTGTGTAACTCCAGGAAATAATTCTTGGCCACACCAGGATTCAAAACAGCAACCTTCCTCCTGGTAGTCCGCAGCTCTATCTAGGCCCCTGTCAATAATATTTGCAGTAAAAAGTATTTCATATCAATCTAGTGTAAGCAGTCTGATAAATTCTTATCTGGCTGGTTGATCAGGGTGTACTTCTCAAAGAAGAGAAAATACACAATAGCGGTTCACCCTAATTAAAAAAGTTGTTTTAGGGTCAGCTTCACCTGCAATCAACTTTTTTTTATGCTGTCAGGAAGTTTTCGGACTGCTTGAAATCACTGCAATTAGGTTTCATTGAAAAGTTCTGGCTAGGTCGGCCGTGTTGAGCGCAACACTTACTCTTAACCTAAACCTGGCAGACTATGCCCGTCTTCTAATTTTATGCTCACGTATGCATGAACATTCAACAGAATTAACTGTACTCTCTGTAAGGGGTAACATCTTGTATAGTGATAATCACTGTCTCGGAGCACTATCTTTATTTTAATTGATATTTATGGTTATTAACCTGATTATGTCCCTTGCAGTAGGTAGACCCGTACTGGTATGCTGTACCGTTTTACGACCGTACGAGTGTTTACTGGTATTCTAATATGTAGCGCCGCCTTTAGACTACATATGGAAGATGTATGATCGTATTGTATCGAGAGAAGTTTTAGTGCACTGTTTTAAAAGTACGGTAGGTGTAGCTGCGGACTCTCCACATCACCACTGGCATTGGTAGTATTATCAGGGTTTTTGTTTGTTTCATTAACATTTTTTACTTGCTCCATTTTGTGTGTGGTTGTACAGTAGATGGGTTGATGAAACCATAAGGCTCTGAAGACTCAATGAAAGCTGATTTTTGATCAGTTCACAAATGTGATAACAAAATCCAGTGATCAGTCACCATGCAGCATACATGTATGAAATAATCCACTTAACAATACTGAGTAATTTACATCACAGAATGACTTTGTGAGATATAATGTTCTGACATGTCAAAAGTTGGATTTTGTCAGTATTTACATGGTATTAAACCCTCTTCATACAGCTGAAAGCATGCTCTTGTATACCACATTGAATATTTGTGGTCTACTATTACATGATACCAAAAGGAGGAAACCAGGTTTACAAATCAGTACATCTGAATTTGATGGCACGTATTTTACCAGAAGTGATAACTTCTCTTGTAGTCGCTCGACACCTGAGGGTAAACCAAAGAAGAGAGTCCCATATACGGTTGATATAGAAGCACAAATAGTGGTTTGAAGACAGCCATGGGTTGTTTTCAGACCTTGCCCTAGGTATGCACAGTTCCTCTAGATGTGGTGCCTGTTTACTGGGTTGGCTTAGCTGTTGGATGTTACATAATCACACCTGGTATCTCAGCAAAGAACACAACATCAATTCAGCAACAATAACAAAAGTTGCATTTGTTTTAAAACAAATCTGAGTCTTTACTAACATCACAAAAACATAGACAAGCCACGCACTTTTATGCATAACATACTTCTCCAGGCTTCAGTTTTGATAGCAACTGAGGAGGATAATTTTCTGGAAGATTTTGAGGAGTGTTCAGCCTGAAACATAGTACACATTTTTTTTTCTACAAAACAAACAAAACCCCCACTAATTGAACCAGTACTTTGCGGGTCACAGTCATTCAGTTTAAAGTGTCCTAAATATTCTTAAAAAGACTCTTGAAATCAAATGGTCATTAACCAGTGAAAAGGAAGAAAAGAGTTTGTAAATAATTGCATTAGCACATAGCACACTTCGTGTCATTGTTATGCATTTGTCTACACACTATACAATCTCTGATCATCTGGATATAAGGTTACTGTCTATACATACTCCCTGTTGTTTAATAATCCATCTGCATCTTGCACACAGATTGCAATTTTAAACTGCATGGATGAAACCTAGAGCATAGGATACGCTGAGAAAAAGCACAGATTACAGGTTACTAGAGCATGCACAGATTTGCATTTTGTTTTCACTCGTATACGCAAAGTACTGTAAATGAACTGCAACCCCTGTTACATACTATTTCAGCATATCCAGAAGTCTTGGCAGAAAGGCAACTGAGGATAGTTATCTAACTTGGCAGCTTCATCAGCACTGGGTGGAGGAGAGAGTCGATGATAAAGACACAAGCATTTGCAGCTCTCCACCTTATCTGGAAGTCACCTGCCACCTCCACTAATGTATACGATATCTCAGAGATGGAAAGTAATCCTGACCTGGTGCAGGAAAATCCATTTATCCACAATTTCTGAAGGCAGATCCATTACCTGAAGTAGTCAACATAATTCCAAATAAAACCCTGCGGACAAAGGCAAACAACAACCAGTAGATGTCCACATTAGGACAAAGAAAATGATGCTGGATTCCACACTTCCAGAATTACCAGACAAGCACTGGAATCCCTAAGGGAAAAGAAATGCTTGATTTTTTTTAAACCAATGGTCAAAACGATCTAGCCTGAAATCTGAGGGCAATCTTGTAAAAAGTAAGGGTCAGCCCTAACCAGGTTTATGTTCTTCATAATGTCCAGCCACCAATGTTATCCACCCCCCTGACCTCCAGCTCTCCAAACTGTGCATCACAATGATGCACAGCATTAAAATCTCTGAATCGCTCCTCATTCATCCACATATTACCATAGATTGTGCATTTGCATTGTTTAATGCAATCAAGAACTAACCAAACAATAGTTTAAAAAATTTACTTAAATGCTTGTGTACTGCATACACTTTCATCCTTAATTTTTTGGATATAACCAGCCTCCAATCTTTAAATAATAGAAATAAATGTGCAAATATATGTTGAAAAATGAACGATATGCCTTTTTGTGAGGCTTTGATTGTTTCATTGTGCAACTGACAAGTGCATTATTATAAAGGACAAACAAGACAACGCTGGAAAGTAATAAAAAGACTAATTAAGCCACGAATAATACTTAACATGGAAGAATTTAAAATAACTTTGGTCCAGTGCATCAATTATTATTTCTCTCTAGCATACTCGCTCAAAACCTTTAAAAATACAAGTGGAAAAAAAGGAAGATTGCAGGAGTTCTGATATGGTCAAATGTAAATAAACTGTATAATATTTATAAAAGAAACTTGAGGACTTTCAGCCCAACAAAAACCCAACAGAAGATTAAGTCCAAAATAAAAATAGCAATATCTTATTTTGTGCACATATAATCAAAAGCAGCTGCAAATGAAACAACCTGCTTGATACGTGCAGGTAGGTATGATAGGAGTCCCACAGCAGGTAGTTTTATTTCCTCTGCCGAGAACAGTTCCACAAATTTTGACTTAATTCTTCCTTTTCTTTTTCTGGCTATACTCCTTACTGTGTTTGGCTGAATGCTTGGCTAAATGGCTGGCCTGTTTGTATGCCTCACCACACACTTTACAGATAAATGGCTTTTCCCCGGTATGAGTCCGTCGATGTTGCATGAGGTGCCCAGACTGCATGAAACCTTTACCACATTCTTCACACCTAAATGGCCGTTCACCACTGTGGATTCGTTTGTGCTTTGTAAGGTCGCCACCCTGTGTGAAGGCAGCTCCACACTCAAAGCAGATGTGCTTCATGTCCCCTGTGTGTTTTCGCCTGTGGCTGGTTAAAAGCCCTCCTTGTGAGAAGGCAGCACCACAGTCATCGCATTTGTATGGCTTCTCCCCAGTATGTGTGCGTCGATGCTGATTCAGATTGCCTGACCTGGAAAATGCAGCATCACAAAACTCACACTTAAAAGGCCTCTCCCCAGTGTGTACCATCCTGTGTCTGTTCAGGTCACTGGCCTGGGCAAACTGAGCTGCACAATCCGGACACTTCACTTCCTTGACCCCACTGTGGATGCGCTTGTGCCGCACCAAGTCACATGCTCGCAAGAAAGCAGTACTGCATTGGTCACACTTATGTACCTTCTCCATGGTGTGATTTTTTGTGTGCCTCTTCAGTTGGTGATGGGAGGCATATGCTTTTCCACAGAACTCACAGCAGTGAGAAAAAGACTTTGGGGTTGCACCATGTGAACTGCCACCAACAGGTTCACACTGTGAATATGGTGTCTGGAGTTTTCTGTCTGGGGTTTTCTCGTACAGACTTGTGTATGGTACTGGAAATATTGCTTGAGAATGAGACTGGAAATCCAACAAGGCTCTTTGTGCACTCCTTTTGTGCTTAACAGTCAGTTCTGTAGTGTCAGTTTCACCACTCTGAGCCACTGAAAGAGAGAATTCCTCTCCACAGTTGAGATTTCCCAAGCTATCAATACTAAAGCTGTTATTTTTAATACAACTACCATCTCCTTCTAGTCCAAATGACCCTTCTTTCAAGCGCTTCAGGGTATAGATGGGTGTTTTGTGCATCCCAACCACATTTTTGGGCATGTCAAGCCTTTCTTGTTCTGTCAGAACCTCACTATCTCTTTCTGCTTCTCCACATGACTGTTTTCTACCTTTCATATTTTGTGCATCTGACTCACTGATTTCCAACAGACATGTTCTGTCCAAGAAATGCACCCCTGCCAACCTCATGTCTTCAAGTAATTGAGTACCATTCTTGATACCACTTGACTTAAAATCCTCTTCCTCACACCTCTGGGCAGCAGTGTACTTTGCATGCTTCAAATCACAAGGATGAGCGTTTTCTGAGCTGACACTTTCCTTATCAAATACAGAATGTTCCTCTTGTGTTTTCTGCAGCCTGTACACATTAGTAGCTGTTTGATTTCTCTTATCCAAGTCCATCTTTAAAACAAAAGTCTCCTGAAGGAAGACAGGGGAATGCAGATATATACTTCTGAGATCTGAAAACTCAATGCTGCTGTCATTTTCTTATTTTGAAACTTACAGACATATTCCAATCCTCTGCTTTGCCACTCTACCATGATCACTGGTGGGAATTTCAAATTTTTATAGCCATCCTGCAACAAAAGACGAGATTTTCAATCAGTGTCATAGATTTTAAGGATTTTGTAAAGTAACAGACTTGCACATTAAGATACGTCTGTGTTCTTAAGCCAAAGGAGGATATATAATGATATATAGCACATTAATCTCATGCATATGTTATTCGCTTATTGTATGACAAAATCTGCCCAAGGCAGCTAAACATTTGAGATTAATAGGTTCCTTTATCATCTTTGATAAAACACAAGTAGTCAGTTAAAACATTCAGTTTGTTTTTTACCTATGCACTTAAGTAACGCTACAGGAATTGGCTAGTTGTTGGGATTTTATGCCATGTCAGAAGCTTGGGCTATATCACGACAGTGACAGTTTTCTGTGAAGAATAAGCTGGGTGGATGCATGATGTAAACATTAACAAAGTAAAATATAAATGAAATGAAAGAATCATAGCAGCAAATGGGGTGATCAAAAGCCTATTTAAGAGTATCACAGGTGACCACTTAGCCTTCATTGCAAAACCTACGGTAACTGTATTTTGTTAATTTCAACATGATGAACTGGAAATAAAGATGTTTAAACCATATGAATGCTTCAAAACATACCAGATGTTCAGCGGTGCTTTGGCCTTGCCAGAAACCACGCTATAGAGAGGAGAGTAAATCCTGAGACCAGGCTGAAGTTTACCATGTGCTCCAGAGTTTTGCTGAAACAGCTGGTGAGAGGGATAGGACAATAGTTGTCAGGATCAGATGGGTCCTTACCAGGTTTTGCAATAGGGACCACTAGGGTCACCCACCACATGGGAGAAAAGTTCTTAGTAGTCCAAATTTTGTTATAGTTTTTGAGAGAGACATGGATTTAGCTGACGGGATGGTATCATTAATTACAGAGACAATATAAGAGTTCAGAGAAAGTAAACAGACTAAGAAATAATAAAGATGTCAAGACAGTGGGAGGGAGCCATTGACAGTTTTGACAACTGGCGAGGTGAGTCCCTAGCAACCCATGTGATGTCAGTCTGAGAAGCAAAGGAGGCAGAAGGATGTTTAGAAACAATGGAAGAGTAAATATGAGAAGAAGAGAAGGGCAGAGTGCCAACCCCCATCTGTGGGCCTTGGCGAAGAACAAATTGCCTCCCTATGGACTTGCTGGTTAGTTGACTCCTTCCAATGAGGAGTCTACATAAGTAGCAGAGTGATCGCCACAGCAATTAAGATGTTTGGATGGATTTTTCCAGTCACTGAAGGACTCATCAGCACTCCACGCCATAAGCACTGAAGAACAAACTTACAGTTGTTAATGCCATAGTGATTGTGATGGCAATAGTGAAACCATTTAAAGGGCAAAAGAATGTAAAGTGATACAGAGATCTTCAGATACACAACAGTGAGAGAAGATGGGAGTTTCAGAAAACAGAAAATAATAAAGTAGGTGTTGATGGGAATGACCTCTCTTCAACTCTTTCAAGTCAGTCAGCAGACATTTGTCAACCCCTGCAAAGAAAGTTCAGCCCTGATTTCAAGTTCTAACATGTTGCCCAAGTCAGCACAGTGGATCATAGCAGCTGAAGAGTTCATTCAGATGTGAACGGAAACTTTATAGGATGGTCCACAAAGATACTGGAATTCCACTGGCAAAGGTCATCCAACGCCTTCTGGGTAAAGCATTCTACAGAGATAGCACTGAAGTCCTTCTGTTTAACAAAATAGGTCAGTTTCATCATGGGTCTGTCAGGGACTGTTCAGAGAAATCAGGGACAAGTACCCTCTACAGAAACGCGAAATCAGGGACAAGTACCCTCTACAGAAACAAGACATCAGGGATAGTACCCTCTACAACTTTATTATTAGATGCACTCTGCCTCATTTCATGCTGTCAGGGTCATATGTAAGAAGTTGCTGCTTTTGCTGATGCGTTTTAGAAGCCATGCTCTAAAAAAAGGAGATTCGACTTTCCTGCTCCACACCCACAATGGTTCAAAAAGGGGATGTGGCCGAGCAGCACCAAACCGGTATTTCCAGTAAGGCCACCCCAAGACTGCAGGAGGGATATGGTCCTGCTTAGAAAAAAACTAAATCAGCCTGACCCAGGCAGCAACTAAGCCTTCTGACAAAGTTAGCGCACTGTACAATCAGCCAGTTTAGTGACATTGACCACACCAACCTCGTGTTGAGAAGTTTGGGCCAAAGGGGTGTGTTGGAATGACAGGTGGCACCCTTCAAGGATTCAATCCTCAGAATCCCATTTTCTTCTGATATGGGTCACCCTGCATGGCAAACTCAGGTTTACAGGAGACTGCAGAGAAATAACAACAGTAAAATGTTTGTAAGAATAAGACAAGGGAAGGATCAGGAGAAGCAGAAAGAATGAACAGGAAAAGGAAATTTTGTGGTGGAGAAAAAAAGAAAGGGAAAGAATCTGTGAGGCAAAATTAAGGAAATCTGAAGGAAAAGGGGTGGGCCAGTTGGAGAGAGGCTGTATTCAGGGTGCTCATCCCTGGCAAGTGAAGCTGCCAGGGCGAGCTACAAGCAGAACTATTACATCAAACTGATTAATATACTGAATGCCATTTTTGGTCTCAACTGACAAACTTGCAGATGAAAGCTCAGAAGTTTACAAGTTGATACCAACATCATGGAAAATTACAATGGGAAATTTATATCTTTCGGAAGAATTATGAAAGTTTTACGCTTCTGATGGTGTTTTTTGGTTTAATAATATAGCTGTACTAAAGAACAACTGACAATCGATGTTATTTTTTCTGGTTATGTTTTGGAAAAATCATCCTTCGTATTTCACACACATTTAATGATCATATAATATTCACTATTTCGTTCTCAGCGGGTCTATTACTGCAGTTCAGTATTAGTATAACTTGCTGCAGCCGCTGACACTTGTTTTTCCAATCTATCCGGAAAGATCTAATTTGTTAACTATATGGGTTTCCGCATTCTTTTGATATGTTTCTTTTCTTCCACTATAGCTTCATAATAATTTCAACTGTTCAAACCCAAATTTCATGGTACAATAAATGATAATGTTCATGAAAGTCTTGAATTGTCCGCCCTTGATATTTACATCGCCACATCTTGAACGATTATGTGCTGGTTTCACTCAAACCCATACAGAAACACAGAACAGAAGTCTAATTTAAAAAAATCAAAATGAAAAAAGACAAAATAAAATTTACTTGATGCCTGTGAATAAAGTGGATACCTAAGATAAGCTTCAGCGACGAACAGTGTTGTAACCAAGAAGTTGATTATGGACACTGAAGGCAGACGCCAAGTTGCGACCTCTTTGTGTAATGTCGCAAATAAGACCATAATCAGTACTTTCCTTTATATTTAGAGTAGTTATATATGTAATATATCTATAAATATGTCTTTCATAACTATTAGCAATCAAAGTTAAAATAAGCATTTGTAGTAAACACTTAATATCACATACACCCCACCCCCTCGATCGTCACTTGCACACACACCCCGCTAGCTCCCACTGGTGCATACACTGACTGAGCATCGTGACAACTATGCTGGTAAATGCCAAATGGTAATACACGGGATCAGTTAGAACGTGTGGTGCGCAGCGCGTCTAAGATCACTGGGCAGGAACTTCCTTCGCTTGCCGCTGTACTCCTCACGTTTCGTTTGCAACCACCGGCAAATCGCTGCTGATGCGACCCCCCCAGCCAACCAGCTGTTCGAGCCCCTTCCATCGGGCAGACGGCACAAAAACAATAACGGTCATTTATATAGATTAATTGATAACAAGTCCTCGAGACAGTGGTCCATGGATCTCCATTAAATCCGTGCGCAAAACTAACTCAAAGAGAAAACAGATCGAACACTCACATATTCGTGAAAGAATTGCATGTCTATAGACATATGCATAAGACGACTTAATTTGTATCTGGGTAAAATCGAGATTATATCTAAGAAACAGTTGTAGTAATTCTCTCGAGACAGCCCAATCTTTCGACCAGGCGTGAACTGGCCGAGTTTGCTTAGGTCAGCACCCCTCATTCCTTCCCCTACTATATTTTGAGCCGCATATTGCGGTTGGCTTCTTATATTCATCACGTGATTTACCAGCGCAAAATGGCGGCTTTAGGTAAGTCACGTTCGTGACAGACACTGAGTAAATAGTTTTCGTGTCGTGTTTGAGCCTGACATTGATTGTTAAACTAAATGGATGGCATATATGTTTACACAAAGTGTATTAGTATTCTTTGTTAGTTCTTAGTCTGTTCATTTTTGTGAATCTTTACATTCTGATTGTCAGGATTGTGCAATCGATGTCCGAACAACTGTTTTTCTACTTTTTGTTAGTCATGTGTAGGCCTAATGATAATATTATAGCTGCAGTGTTGATCCAGTGGGCAGTGCAGGGTTTTAGATGAATAGTTCTTCCACTTACCGAATAAGTACCCTTAGCATAAATCTAGGTTGTCTGTGTAAGAACTAATTATATTATTAAATAGATAAGCAGTATTGTTAACTTAGTGAAAGACGCAGCAAGTGAGTGTTACAGAACAATGTCGGTAGGCATCGCGCTAGGTTTTCAGATATCACGTACACTATACACACAGCCTTAGTAAAAATGCGGGAGACAAAGAACTTTTTTGCGAGCGATCAAAATATCACCTATTTTTTGACAGTCTGCACGAGTACTAAGGAGTACACTCGCTGGTCCTGTGACACCTTTGCATTCCCAGATGGTCAGACCTTCCATTGCTGTTCTCATTGTTATCTGCGAAATTGTTAGTCTTGCCCATCCAGAAGTTTTGACTGAGCTCCGAACGCTAAATCCCCGTTCGCAAGAACAGAACTAAACATGTTAAGGGCAATATTAGCCAGTGTCACAAAGTCTGGATACTCAAGAAAGCCAAGAATAACAAGCTTAAAAGCTTTGTGAAATGCATCTGAGTTTGCCGCTTGCAGCATGTACTTCATTTCTGTAAATGACCTTCGTGCTCTCACTGCAGCAAATGGTGGGTCTGGGTGTGCTTGATTGACGTCTCTACCATACCCAACACCGAGGCCTACCGCAGCAAATTTATCAGAACATCTAGTGTGTCCTTCATTACCCTACCGATGCAGCTATATAGCTTCTTGTTGGTATATTTGCATATTAAAAAAAGTGTGGTTTGTGCAGACAAGATATGTGAATCGTCTAGAGGAAGATAGCTATGACCTCTTCTTTCATTGTCTGGTATTTCTAAAAATTAGTAGCACCACTCAGCAGTAAATTGGAACAAAGAAAAAGGAAACTTGACAAAACATAAAGAATTACATATAGACAGTGAACACTTATCTGGCATGGAGGACCTTTTTGCTGCTTTACCCTCACCAGAGAAGTGTTCACTGTCTTTATGTAATTCTTTCTTTGTTTACATTTTGTCTGTTTTCTTTTTGTTCCATTTTTGTCCTGAAGAAGAGGTAATGCCCCAAAATGTCAACTCTATTTTTGTCCTTTTACTTGACACAGGCCCTCTGTTGTTCTCACTGTTTTCACTCCAAGTAGCAGTCATTTCTTCCTACTTGGGATTCTCTGAAAATGTCATTCATTTTTACATGATGAGTCATGGTGATTTGATGGTCATTGCTGCTGCTACTCTGGACTTAGCACAGACAGGTTGACATTTTCCTTTTGAAAACATTTATTCAGCTGATCTGTTACTGGGGAAATGTCTAACACAGTAACAGCATATTTGTCTCAATAAACCAGTACGACTTCATATGCCTCTATTGCTGTTGGATTTGTAAGATCATCTTGGTCAGGCACTGAAACTGGAGCTTCCCAGGTTGCATACACATTCTCCGGTGCTTTTGTGAAACTTACCGATTGAACAGAACATGGCCTTTTCAAGCTCAGAAAGTCAGTCATCAAAGGCTCTATACATTTCCCTAAGGTGTTTATACTGAACTGCAGAATTCTTGAAATAAGACTGCATATTGTTCAGTATGTGGCAGAACATTTTGACTGTATTTTGATGCCACTAGTGCTGCTCGACCCATGGAAAAAATGAGGGCACACTGCACTCATCTGAACTCAAAACTACCGACACTCTCCCATACATGGCACTTTGCACCACCAGAGCCTAAACAAATGATTTTGTAGCAGTCTGTACATGATGCATGTAATTGTGATACAAATGTGCTCAAAAGGTGGTGACTGAGCAGTTGGTGACTGTACGAAGGTAGTCAAAGTGGTGTTTTAGAACAATCAGTCTAGAACTTAACTAGAATCATATGGTTAGAAACCTTTTAAGTTTGGAAAGAACATGAGTAAATACGTATGTACAGTTAGTTTGACAAAAGTGGCACTCGAGCCTAAACACCAAGATTTAAATAAAATGAATTAAAAGGAACTGGGCTACATTATCACCCTCCTCAAAATGTCACTAAAATGTTGCAAAGAGAGGAGTTGCCATGCGCTAAAAGTTCAAATTCTTTCTTGTGTAAGGTTAAATGTAGGGATTTTTGTTGTAGTTAAAATGTAATCAAATTGTTGACTGTAGCCAGTTAAGAGTAATTTACTAATTAACAGTAAATGTTAAAATACAACTTTTTTTCCAGGAGGAAACCCCTTCAGCTCCTGCCTACAGACTCTCAGAATTGGGGATAAAGAATGTCATTTTTATGACCTGTCCAAAATTGACAGGGAAAAGATTGGTGAGTTTTTTTTAAATAACAGAAAATGTGAGTTTGTCTTGCATTCATTTTAGTGTGCCGTTCTTGAGATTAAGAAGCATTTCTACTCTCATAGTACGCATAGACTAGCTGCCACACTAGTCAGCGACAGGGCTGGCTGCAAAGAGTTTTCTCAGAGTACTTCATTTTCCTGTCCCTCATCACCCTCATTCCATCCCAGATCTTTACTTTTCTTGCTGGCTGACATTAAACAGTAAACAACCAATAAATTGTTCTGTCGAATTGAGGATGGGGGTGGGGATTCATAACGTGTAAATTGCATTTTAAAAAAAGAGTTGTAGCTTTCAAACCTCTAACCAAATTGTTAGTTCTGGGTTGAATATATTCAGCACAAAAGCACAAATTATCTGTCATCATATAAGCTTTTAAGACTGTTAGCTGTTAGCTGTGCATGATAAAGTGTGATGAATCTTTTATTCGTTGTTGGTGACAAAAGAACTATTTGTGAAAGGTATTAGTCTATTTCGATTAGCCAAATGAGAAGATGATTGCTTTCACCCATTTCCCATGTTCCCATTTCTCTAACCTGCTTGATATCAACCCAGTAACTGTTCTAAAGCACTACCTGCAAATAGCAGAAACCTATGAGAACACTGGAGATTGTCCATTTGTTTGCACTTGCCAGTTATGACAGAGACAGTCTTAAGTATTCACAAATAGACAAGCCTTTAGACAAATCACTCCACTATGACAGCAGGCACCATCACTGTACATGATCGCTTGCCATTGCCGAGGTTTATCAGTTTTGCCTTTCTAATTCTAGTAGAAGGTGTTTGATGCTGTGATACACGTTGCATGCTAAAAAGCTTGGCACTTCATTAATACTATGATACACATTGTGTTCTGATGTGCTTTATGCTTTATTGACACTATGATACATATTGCGTTCTGATGTGCTTGATGCTTTATTGAGAGTATGATACACAATGCATTCTGATGTGCTTGACACTTTATTGACGCTATGATACAAGTTGAATTCTGATGTGCTTGACACTTTATTGACGCTATGATACAAATAACATTCTCAGGAGAGATAAAGCATGAATGCTACTTGCTAGTGGTAATTCAGACATTATAGATGTGAGAGCTGCAGCAGGGGGTCTACCAAGCTCTGAAATACATGCATAGGTGCTGCTTTGTGCATTACCAAGGCTTTGATACACATTGCATTTTAATGTGCATGTTTGGGGAATAATTTGTGAGCACTGTGTGCAGGAAGTCAGTGTCAGAGTAAGCTTACTGTTGAGGGGTGTCCAGCTGTCCATTACTTTCGCTATATCAGAAAACAAAATACAGTTGGGGATCAGTGCTATTGTTAGGTCAGACTGTCAGTTACTTTGAAGTGTCTGTTATTTCAAGGTTTGCTAATTGCAGACTGCTGTGCTTGCAGGCCCCAAATGCATGAAAAGTGTACTAAATCTATAACTGATAGCCACTATTTGGAGATAGGTATTCTCCTTTCTAATTCAGTATATGCAAGAAACGAATAGGGAAAGAATAACTATTCAATGAGTTATTTTAAAATTGCAAGAATTCTCTTTGAGTGTGCATGTGTTATGGACAGCACTTTACTTCATCTCTGTAATCACTGTGCTGGCAGAAAATCACAAATTAAACTGGTGCAATAATGAAATTCTGATTGAAGAACTAGCAGTCAAGAGACATGCATTGTTGGCTGCAGTCACACTGAAAATTTAAAACAAAAACTTGGAGCAAAATAGTAGACTGCATGTTGGCAGTCGGCAGTCTGCATGACCTTGACCTGTAGCAGTTGTGCAAGATCCATGCCGACTCACATGTGCCAGCATTAACTTTATCTAGAGTGCCCAAAGTGTCAGCTCTTCATCATATATATTTTTCATGTATGTCTAAATCATCAAGTTTGTTGAATGGATTTTTTTCTGTCTCTGCAAACTTAGAAGAAACTATTTGCCCCTGGGACAGTCTAATAACTTTATTACCAAATAATGAAAAGGAAAATAGGTTCTTCAATTTTCATGCATGGGAAATTCAAGGAACTTATTCTAGATTAGCCACCATGACAGGAATAAGTAAGCTATTCAGGTTTCTTGCATATGGGGCCAGATGAGTACATGTGTGTTCAGGCCTGAAATGCTGAGCAACTTGCACCTTATAAAGGGCTTCTATCATGTATCCAGCTTATAGTTTATACAGTTCTTTACCGTGTTTTTTTAAAATTTATATGGGGGGGGGGGGGAAGTACTCTAAAGAGTGCACAGTTGATCCAGACACAAAATTGCAGACAGTAATTTTTAAACTTCACAAGATTATTGTATTTGTACACTGTATTACTTCCTAGCTTATTACCAAGGGTAGATTTATTGTTAACACTATGCTGGCAATGGAGGTGGTTCATTGCATGTCCCTTTTATGTTGCTGTTGGTTGGGTTGATGCTGATGGGAGTATGTGAGGGGTGTGAGTCTTTGAAAGGGTGTAGATTGCAGATTTAAAAATAGAAAAATAGCATAAATGAGTCTGAAAACGCTGGACCATTAAGTTAGGGCTGTATGCCTCATCTCTCTCTAGTTTTCTTCCTTGCTGTGAGTACAAGTGTTGCCAATATTTGAGGCTACTTAAGAAAAATGCAAAGCTGAGTGGGGGCTTCTGTTTGGACATGTTTCTGATTGCGTGGTGCTTGACAGTGCTTTATATTTTGTTTTTGCTCCATAGTTAAATACTGCATCTCTGTGGTGGAAAGATGCCACAATCTAATTTTAGATGCAAGCACTTGCCAAGTACTGAAGTATTCTCTGTAAAGTCCAGGCAGTAAAGACTAACAACTCAGCTTAGGACTAGAGGCCTAGTAAAAACCGGGATGGTTGTTTGCTCAGATGTGTGAAATCTTATCTTCTGAGGATACTTTGCAAAGGCTAGAACCTGTGATATCTGAAGTCCTCTCAAGTGTGCAGTCCAGAAGATAGCAGTGTTATTTTAATCTTAATCCATCTCTCTTAGGATTTTTGGTGCTAGAAAACATTTTTTTAATAGTTGTTTTGATCTTTTTTTGTGAGATATGCTTATTTGTTGTTGTGGGATGCAGCAATTAGTGAAATATATCCTGTTTGGTGAATGCATAGACCAAAGCAGAACAGAATGGGACTGTTGTTTTCTTCAGCAAATCTAACCCTCTGGCAGTCTGTTTAGTATCCACTGTAGTGCACGTAGGAGAGTGTTTACAAGTAGTGGGATTTATGGTCAATCCCATACTTGCTGGGCGGTAGTAAATGCTATAATTTTGTTGCCCTGTTCATGGGAGTGTATGTGATGTGCTTTGACATTTTGAACTTGCAGTGGGGAGGTAAACTTCATGTGTGCACCTGCATCCATTTTTTTTTTGGAAAAGAACATAATGATGTTAATACACATAACCCACCAGCACACAAAATTTTCTTTCTTGTTGAGTTTCTCTCTCTCTCCCTCTTACTCATATGCACGTGCATTTAAACAGTAGTAAGCAGAAAATTTTCTAAAAACATGATAAATTTTTTTCTCAACAGAAAAGATCCCATTTTCTATACGAGTGCTGCTGGAGTCGGCTGTACGCAACTGTGACAATTTCCATGTTTCTAAAAAAGATGTTCACAGCATTCTCAACTGGTCTCCATCTATGGAGCAGAACATTGAAATTCCTTTCAAACCTGCTCGAGTCATATTGCAGGATTTTACGTAAGTCTGAAAATTGTTGGATTTTATGTTTTATTTTATTTCTTTATTTATGTGTTTTAATTAATTTGTATGCGTTTAAATTTATATTATTTTGTTTGCTTTGACACTGAGCTTTCATTGTTACTCTCTTAATGTGTTTGCTCAACCAGGAACCTGGCAACTACCAGTACCATTGTTAAGGATATTTAGGTTATCATAGAGTGTTTGTGTTGCTGAATTCTTTTGTTTTGTTTTCATAAGTTGCAAGATAGCCTAGAAATTGCAGACTTATTTTTAATTCGATTATCAGTGCTTGTCAAAATGACCTTGACTTTCCTCAGTTCAAAAGACAGCACTTTGTGCAAGTCTTAAAGCAGTACATCTGGTTTTGAGTCTGTACTGTTCTCATCCAGGCAGAAACCAGCCTTCACCTTGATTAGCAAGCTTACAGACTGTAGCCATAGGCTTGGACTTTATTTTAAAAAGAAAAAATCCTTTGCGTTACAAAACATCACTAAAACTAAAGAAAAATAACACAGTTATGGAGGTTTCACTTGGCATGTACATTTTTACTTCAAATAAATTCCTTATATTGAGGATTTTGTCTTTGTTTAGCAGTAGTTATCTAGTTAGTAGCTGACTTTATTTTGTGATCATTCTTCATGTCAAATCATTTTATTTCATTGATAAGGGCAATAGTTTCCTTTTCAGCACTAATAGGTGTCACATGTCACCCTAGGCTATTACCTGTCACTCCTAGGTAAGCCTTTTAGCTCCTCCCTTTGTAAGCTAGCAGGGGAGAGATACGTCATCACCAGGTTAATCGCTCCGCCCTTTCTGATCACTTAGGTAGGGGTAATGCTACGCCATTGGTTATGGAAGTCGCCCTGCTCTCACTAGTCTGGCTAGAACCGGTTTACTTGAGGGTGGTGCGTGAGAACGCTTACTACATAAGGAGGTAAAAATGTTAGATCGGGAGGATACACAGGAGGGAGGAGAGAGCGAGACACACAGAGAGGGTCACATACAGAGAGGGACGTGCACCTAGGAAGAGACCCAGTGAAGCGACCACGTGCTAGCCTACGGACCTCAGTCGCCATCTTGCCAAAAGGAAGACTCCAGCTCTCTTGCAGTTACGAGTGTAATTTGCCGACCGCCTCGACGGACTGAGACGAAAAGAGACCCCTGGACGTGTCTTATAAGTAAGGTCTGCTCTTACCTTAAACTTATCTTAGAGTCGGGGACTCGCGTTGATGTAAGATAAGTGTTTTTATCCTGCCGGAGACAGGAGATGTCATAGCTAGCGATTGGGCAAGTGTGCCAGGAGACGGGACTGAGTGTAGCGTGGCTGAAGCAGTGGCGTAGCTATTTTTGTAGGTCGCTGAATAACTGTAGTGTCGGTAGCGACAAGATTTGGTGCTCGGTCATCAGTCACGTGTCGCATTGGGGTATTGCAGTAAAGCTGTTGGTACGGTAGGGACCAGAGTTGGTGCTCTGTAACGGTCGCTTCTCGTATCTGTGTACTGCGG
>SMGT01012685.1:211536-223141 GCA_004794575.1 Lanistes nyassanus
TTTATTTATTTTTTTTTGCAATTTTTGTTTGTCTTTTCCTTGATAACCCCAACAAAGTACTGGCAGCGCTAGACACAACCGTATGCTGACGTATGTGCCCAAGGGAGTTTACTGTACCCAAACACGTAGCAAAGAGAGAGTCGAAAGTAAGGAACGTGGCAGATCTTCTAAGCGCTGCCGGTACTTTGTTGGGGTTTCATTTGATGATTTATAGCGCTCTGTCCTCATTTGTTCTTTATTAATTGTCTTTTCCTTGGTCACTTTAAAGGCAGTAAACAACAACAACAAAAAAAAAGATAAGGTATGGTATAAAATTTTTTTGAAATTCTGTTTACCTAGGGGTGTGCCTGTGGTTGTCGACTTTGCAGCAATGCGTGATGCAGTCAAAAAACTGGGTGGTGACCCTCAAAAAATCAACCCTGTATGTCCAGCAGATCTGGTGATCGACCACTCCGTACAAGTGGATGTGTCTCGGAGGTGAGAAAGAAAAGAAGAATACATAAAGTTTTCATTTTTCCTTTTTCATGGACTCTTGAACCCCTGCTAACTAGGGTGATGGGAATAGCCAATTTCACTTTCAGTCCTACCAAAAGCACTGCATACTGTTCTGCTTGATCCACATATACATATGCCTTCTCTGCTTGATTCTTGAACATGCAGCAATGCTCGTATTAAATGCTTGGAACTTGGTAATCCTGCATATTATTTTATGACTGATAAGGTTGGGGCATGGGTGAGAAAGGAGAGTAAGGAAACAGATAGGGAGAATGACTTGGAGATGCAGATCTATTGCTTCAACACAACATCCTGCCAAAAGTTTCTGCTGTCTGCTTTAGGAATGTTTTCCCATCATTGCAGGATACTGTAGTCTTTGTTTTACTACTGGTGGTGGCGGTCCGTCAAGTTAAACACATGCAGTCTTCTGATCTGAATGAACCAGAAGATGGCTGTAGGAGTAGTAGTCTTTTTTTTTCCTATTTGAAGTAGTGTTAGGAACATCAGTGACCAAGATCACATTCATCCCCTCCCCCCAATTATTATGGTATTTAATTAATACCATTATTTTGGTATATAATTAGAATGTTATTTACTTACATTTTTTTAATTTGACTTCGTTAAAAGCGTGAGTCTGTGTGTGTGTGTGCACAATGTGGTTGCAACTTTTCTAGAAGAGAGCAGAAATCTTACCACCTCATTTATTCTGAAACTGGTATTTCTATGTATAAAAAAGGTCATAAGTGAAACTAGAATCTTACCAAGATGTCAAGAGTTACCTTGCAAGAACAATGTTATCTCAGTAACAGCCCCCATCCTTTCTTTCAGTACCCACCACTTCTCCCCCAACCCAGGGGGTGGCTTTGGGACTGGGTCAAGGGGCGGGTCCGATGCTGGGTCAAAGTCATCATGCAAATGTCCCCGATCAGAATTTCCTGTCTTAGACCCAGTGTGTCCATTTCATGGACATCAGACTTCAGGGTTAGTGGAATTGACATTTTTGTTCCCCTATGTGGGAATGTTTTTGCCAAATCAGCTTGTGCCATTTAAAACTTTTGAAAAAACTTTGTCTTTAGTTTCTTTTCTCTGTTTCTCTTTTGGTCTTGTTTTGCACCTTAAAAACCTTGATGTTTTCACCTGTCATTCTCTTACTTAAGTATTTGAACTTCTGTAAATTGGAACTTGCAGATAATAGGAGTCAGACTTATAATGTTTAGTTTTCAGTCAGCATGATGACTAATCCTCATTACTGAAGTAAGGTCTTGCACTGTGCTTTTTGTGGGAGCTAGAGTTATTTTGATTTTCTGTTTATTTTTGAAATATACTTGCTTCTTCCCTCCCCTTCCTATTTTAATTTATGCTACTAGAAACAGTTTTTAGATCAGTGTTTTTGTAAGCATGTATTCTGTAAGCTTGATCGTTTGATGAGATTGTCAGTGAAATATGTAAACAAAGGTCATTTAAGGGTCATTTTTTTCCCCTTTCCCCTACAGGCTCACCTTTCTTCTTTCTCGTTCTCTGTTTGGGTGTTACTGTTCATTTTCCCTGCTGTATGTGATTGGAAGTGTTGTGATGGTTAACTTGGAGATGGCAAAATCTGACAGCCATTAGAAATGTATGTGCAATGTGCAGAAAATGATGTCAATTGTATCTGTTGCTTCTTTTGTTTTTTGCTGCCTCCTGCTGTTGGTATGTGTCACCATTGAGAACTTCATATGGATATATAGGTTTGAGCATTAATCTTCACAAGTTACACTAAAGTTTCACAATAAAGTCTCAGGTTGTTATTGTTAGTTTTCAGAAAATTGGTTTCTAGCAACTGTGCCTTAAATTATTTTCACTGCCTCTGTAATTTTCTGACCCTTTTTCCTGTCTTGCACTTTTTTGTTCTAGTGCTGATGCACTTGAAAAGAACCAGCAGCTGGAGTTTGAGAGGAACAAGGAAAGATTCACTTTTCTCAAAGTGAGTGTTGCAGCTGCTTGTGTAGGAGTGGGTAGAAGTGGAAGTGATAGTTCCCGTGATCAAAGATTCCTTGTTTGTTAAGTCACCTTGTGCTTAAGAGCATACCACACACAGTTCTCATCCCTCCCTCTTCCCTTGCCCCAGAAGAGAAAAGAAAGCTTTGACAGTTTAAGTGACATCTTGGAGAAGGTTGTTATTAATTAGTATGTCCACCTTTTTTTCTTCATAAATTCTAGTCACAGAGTATAGAGAATTGGAAAGTAGGGGCTTGGTTTGAACATAAAACTTTTTAAAGGTCACTCAGCCATTATAGGTCAGCAGGGAACACCAAATCTTTGTGTTTGGATCTCAGAACTAGTTCAGGAGTAATCGTAGTACCATCTGAAGGCTTCTGAGAGAAACAATTCGGGGACCATACAACTGTGTGGCTACTCACTGGAGTATTTTTGGTGGGTGGGAACACAGGGCAAAGGGCACAAGCATCTGCTAGAGCTGAACAGCTTCCTTACAAAGTTCAAAGTTAATAATTCGTTGAGTTGAAGGACGTGTTGATAGCTGAGCAGGCTTTGGACAATCTGGTGGAGGCCAGTTAATGCTAGGGGAGAGTGAGGACTTACTGGTAATGCCTTCTTGTCTGTTATTGTGAGGAGCTAGCACCTTAAAAACATGCTGCTGGTATCTTTCTGTGTTACATCTGGCAGCCAGCACAGTGAAAACATGCTGCCATTATCTTATTGTGTGTTTCTTGGGGTGGGGGTGGGGTAGAGCTTTGAAAAGATGCAGACAGCATCTTCTTGTCTCTTACAAATAGGGGCCAGGACCTTGGAAAACATTCTGATTATATCTTGTCCTTAAAATCTGGCAGTGAGCACTTTGGTTTGAGAAAACAAGTACTGATGAAACTGTCTTCTTCTTGTTTAAGTGGGGAACCAGTACCTTGAAAATCATGTCAAAAGGATCTTTTTTTTCTGTTAAATCTGGCAGCCAGCATATTGGTTTTGGAAAAAAACACTGATGAAATTGAAAATGTCTTCATGTTTGTTATTTCAGTGGGGAGCCAGCGCCTTGAAAAACATGTTGATAGTGCCACCAGGGTCTGGCATCGTGCACCAAATCAATCTGGAATATTTGGCCCGGGTAGCCTTTGAAGAGGAGGGCTTGTTGTATCCTGATAGTGTTGTGGGCACTGACTCTCACACCACCATGATCAATGGCCTGGGCATCTTAGGATGGGGTGAGTTGGGCCAAGGGAGGGGTTGGTGAGCGAGGTGGCGTGCAGATGGAACCATAGGATGTTTTGCACATTGAGTTTTTTTCTCAGAGCTTTCATTTTTCATCATGAACGTTTACCTGTCTAATGAGCACAAAGCATAACCTAAATCCAGATTTTCCATTCTTGGGTTCACAGATAGGTTATTGCCTAGACATTGCTATGGTTACAGGAGTTGGTGGGATCGAGGCAGAGGCAGTCATGCTGGGTCAGCCAATCTCCATGGTGCTGCCAGAGGTTGTGGGCTACAGGCTTACAGGGCATGTTGGGCCTTTAGTCACATCCACAGATGTAGTATTGACAATCACCAAGGTCAGTGGCAGGACCTACTCACCTCTCTTGTATTCCCTCCCCTCCAATCCCTCCTCCCCACCACTTCCACGGACAGTCTACAAATCTTTGTGATGTTGTAGAGGTGACAGATGTAAAAGTAAAAGATGTTTGTAGTTGTGCAATTGTTTGCAAATGTGTGTGCCAGTATGTGCATTTTACATTGTTGTGCCCAGTAACCTACCAAAGGAAAATCATTTACTGGAGAATGTTCATTTGAATGTGAGTGAATGGGAAAACTTCTTGGAATGGGGAGATTGCTTCATGAGATTGCTACCATTTGTTGGCAATTTGTATAAACTGTATGTTTATTTCTGTTAACTTGCGACAACGAGTAGTTTGATTTATGATTTGTTTCATGGTAGCATCTGCGTCAGATTGGAGTGGTGGACAAGTTTGTGGAGTTCTGTGGACCAGGAGTTTCTGCACTTTCCATTGCTGACAGGGCCACAATCTCTAACATGTGTCCAGAGTATGGAGCAACAGTAGGATTCTTTCCAGTTGATGAACAGAGCCTCGTGTACTTACGCCAGACTGGTATGCAGTTCCTCAGTTTTGTGCTCCCCTCAGTTCTTCTTCTCATCCCTCTGTTACCACTCCCACCCCATCCCTCCTTTTTTGAAATCCCTATTTCAGTCTGCATCTTACCTCCTTTCAACACTTTTTGTTTTAGATTTTAGATTCAGTGTGAGGTGCCGTTAGTTTAATTCAACAAGTTCCATGTAGCATACATCATGCTATTGTCTTGTGCGCCATGGTGAGCCGATAGCATACTACTAAGATACAACTTGTGAGAATTCCCAGCTCTGCCCGTGCAGTGGCTAAAGAAATGAAACTGTTTAATTTGTAGGTCAGGCATTCACAATTATGAGGTTGTGAAGATGGCTTAGAGAAACAATCTGTTTGCTTCTTGTCTGGAGCACTGACGGTTATTTCTTGGCATAACTCCAACAAAGGTACTGGCAGCGCTATACATAGCCGTATGCAGACGCATGTGACCAAGGGAGCTTACCGTACCCAAACACATAGCAAAGAGAGGGCCAAAAGAAAGGAACTTGGCAGATCCTCAAAAAGATCTGCCGCCCTTTCTTTATAACGGCGCTAGTTTTCACACAGCTGACCCTCGGTGCACAACATGTGCTTACAGAGAATCCCTTTTGAATGTAGTCAGCCCAAGATCCAAGTTCCTTTCTTTCGGCCCTCTCTTTGCTACGTGTTTGGGTACGGTAAGCTCCCTTGGTCACATGCGTCTGCATACGGCTATGTATAGCGCTGCCAATACCTTTGTTGGAGTTATCTTACGATAATTTAAGCGCTGGTCCTCATTTGTTCCTTATTATAATTTGCACCTTGAGGATTTCATGTATTTGTCTTATGTTGTGTTTGTCGTTGAATCCTAGTTGTTAACACACGCTTAGTAAGCGGGCTGACTTCATTTAATAGGGATTCTCTGTATGCACACGTTCTGCGGCAAGGGCTAGCTGTGTGAAGACTAGCACCATTATAAAGAAAGGGGCGGCAGATCTTTTTGAGGATCTGCCCAGTTCCTTTCTTTCGGCCCTCTCTGCTACGTTTGGGTACGATAACCTCCCTTGGTCACATGCGTCTGCATACAGCTATGTATAGCACTGCCAGTACCTTTGTTGGAGTTATGATAATTTAAGCGCTGGTCCTCATTTGTTCTTTATTATTTCTTGGCAATTTTTAACATTTGGCCTTAAATGTCCACCACATGAATGCCCAGCTGTCGTTCAGAATGCCCAGCTGTGGCTGGCATCTGTTGGGTTGATAGCATAACTGGCTGCTCAGATGTGGTTTGAATGTTTTCAGGGATCCATCGTTTGGTCTGCTTAGTTCATGTTTGGGCTGTTCATGGATGTTGTGATAGAGCTTAAGGTCACCTGTTGCAGGTCGCGATGAGGACAAGATCAAGCTGATCAAGGAGTACCTCCAGGCAACTTGCCTTTTCCGAGACTATAGCAATCCAGACCAGGATCCCATCTTTTCTCAGGTTGGTGTGTGGGAGCGTTCAAGTAGATGAGTAGGTCTGAACTTGAACATGCATGCAGGTGTGCATAGGCATAGGTGGCTATGGGCTACGGGGTCAGTGGTCAGGGTTAGGATGCATTCACCAGCTGGTATGTCTAACATTATGATAGGCTTGGTAACCATCATGCTAGTGAGGCCAGAGTTCAGAAGTAGTGTGCACATGTGCATCTGCTTGTGCACACAGTCTCCTTTGCAGACAATTACATGGAGCTCTGTACACAGAAAAATTGCATGGATTTGTAGACACATTCTAGTTTTCTTTTCTCAGGTGGTTGAGCTGGACCTGTCTACTGTTGTTCCATGCTGCTCTGGCCCCAAATTGCCCCATGATAAGGTGCCGGTCTCTGAGATGAAATCAGACTTCCAGGCTTGCTTGAGCAACAAGATTGGACGCAAGGTAGGGCAAATTTCCTGGATGTTCTCCAGATGTCTTTTTTTATTTACTTCCTCTGTTTATCTGGCTGTGACTCATGCATAAT
This sequence comes from Lanistes nyassanus, assembly GCA_004794575.1. NCBI lineage: Eukaryota > Metazoa > Mollusca > Gastropoda > Architaenioglossa > Ampullariidae > Lanistes > Lanistes nyassanus. The sequence goes on from SMGT01012685.1 coordinate 218,123, forward strand.
GTGTTGAGCATCAAATCTTTCTATTGCTAATTAAAGTCTGATGGCAGTTCACAACATGACACAGTTTCTTATTGCATTTTTGTTTGTTCATTTTTTTAGTTTAAAAAAAAAAAAGTCTTGTGTGTATAAGAAAAGAAGTCAGAATCTGGTTTTGTATATGCAGATATATGCATGTGTATGCAGGAATATATGAATGTGATTGATTGAATGATTGATGGATTCAATCAATTGGTACAGGGGTATGGAGTGCCACAAGACAAGCTGGAGACCAAAGTGCCAGTTGTTTACGGCAGCCAGGATTACTCTCTTGAACATGGTTCTGTGGTCATTGCAGCCATTACCAGCTGCACCAACACCAGCAACCCTTCCGTCATGCTTGGAGCAGGTGTGTCTTGCCAGACTGTTGTTGCGATGCTGATGGTGGCTGAGGGGGAGATAAGGCATGGCATGTAGAGATGTGTCTTCTGATGGTGAGCTGAGGGTGGTTAGATTGGGTGATCACACTTGCTGGGCGAACATGCATAAGATGCCAGTGTGAATGTGCACATGAGAATGCTGAGAAAGGGGTGTAGGGTACGGATGCATGTCGGACTGAGTAGGAAATGGATGAAAGCATCTGTTATTGCCTCTAATGTTGGCACAGTTTCTGGGATAGGGTGTACCCTGCTGAGCTGCAGCTAGGTACATCACATGCAAACACGGTTTTATTTTCATAGTTCTACAGCTTTGCAAACCAGTGTTTATCAGATTACAGGAATTGATGCAGTACATGCCACACTTTGTTTCTAGGTCTGCTGGCCAAAAAAGCTGTGGAAGCAGGATTGAGTGTGAAACCATACGTCAAAACTAGCCTGTCCCCGGGGAGTGGAGTTGTCACATACTACCTGCGTGACAGTGGTGTCACGGACTACCTTGAGAAACTAGGGTGTGTTTTGCAGACTCACTATGTCATGCTGTCATGAGAGTCACTATGTCATGCTGTCATGAGACTCACTATGTCATGCTGTCATGAGCTTGTTAAGCTGGTGAGGTAGATAGGTGACATTTATCTAGTGCAGACTCACTATGTCATGCTGTCATGAGCTTGTTAAGCTGGTGAGGTAGATAGGTGACATTTATCTAGTACAGCTAAACTTTGACTGACGAGACTGATGCGAGATATTCAAGCAACAATTCCTGCTTGCATATGATTTAAAACAAAAATGTTGTCTATTGTATGGATATATCAAAAAGATGCATTTTGCAGTGGTTTTCTAATATGTAAAGAAAAAGATGCATGCTGTGTATGACAATTTATAATGGCAACACGTTTAAAATAATATTAAGGAACAAGTGACTGCCACTTGTTTGTATTGTCCTGATGAAGGGGTAATGCTGCGAAACTGTCGGTTGTCTGCGTCATCTATCGTTTAATTTAACTTGGCAGAGTTCCATTTTTGTTAACTTAAGCGGCAGCCACTTGTTCCTTTTTGTTCTTGTATAATTCTTAACTGTATTAACGGTCCTGTTGTGTATTTTGTGTATTCGCCATCTTTTTCCTTTGTCTTTGTCTCTGTCTGTCTGTGTTTGTGTTGTCCTGATGAAAGGGTAATGCCCTGGAACTGTTGATTGTCTGTGTCATCTGTCGTTTAATTTAACTTGGTTCAGGTGCATTTTTATCTAAAATAATATCAGCAATTCTGTATTCTGATAATCTCATTTTACCTTTGTGTATTTCTTAGGTTTGACATTGTGGGCTATGGCTGCATGACATGTATAGGGAACAGTGGTCCCTTACCAGAAGAGGTTGTAGCTGCCATTGAAAAGGTATCTGTGTTAAAACTCAAACACTGCACCTGAATGTATGACTTTATCAGTCAGTTGCTTTGCTGTTTATTAAGGCGTGTTTCTCTCTGTTGCTCATGATATGAGTGGGTGTGCATCAGTGTCTGAATGTATGCTTACTCAAAATACATGGACGATGTTTGTTTTTTGCAGGGGGATCTGGTGGCCTGTGGTGTTCTATCTGGGAATCGTAATTTTGAAGGCCGCATTCATCCACTGACTCGTGCAAACTACCTAGCTTCCCCCCCTCTTGTCATAGCTTATGCTTTAGCAGGAACAGTGCTCATTGACTTTGAAACCGAGCCCCTGGGTGAGTGCTGCTTCTCTTTCTGTTGTCGACTCCTAAAGACTTAAGTTTTAAGCATCATAAGTGTTTCTTTGGAGTCTTTTGATTACGTATTGCTGGGAATTATTAAAGATGAGAAGTTAAGTGTTTGCAACTCGTAGTGCAGTGGTAATGTATAGAATGAAGAGATGACAAAAAGGGATGAGGTTTCTGCCAATTTTTCTAACACTGCAGTCACGCACACGTGCACACAAACACATGCGCACACACACATTTGAGTAATTTGAAGAGATTTCTTAACTGAACAAATGCATATCCTAGTTTTCTGAGCCAGGGCTTTTTTGAATCTTGGTAACCATAAGGCTTTTCATAAGTTTTTCAACTTCATGAGGTGTGTGTGTGTGTGCACGTGCATTCATGTGTGCATGTAGAAGGCTGAAAGTTGCATCGTCCCTTTTCGTCATTGCTTACGTCTCTTCATTCTATATGTTACCATCTGCCTCGAAGGGTCTTTGACCTAAAACCTTGCACTTTTCGACCCAGAGTTGTCTCTGACCACCTTTTACTGCATTATCTTCTGTATTAGACAACTGCGGCCTTCTTCAGCATGTTTACTTAGTGCAGTGGCTTGGGTTTATTATGGGGATAAACCAGCAGTGTCTAGCATTTAGATCCATGTAAATTTCATCCCTTAGTTTTGGGTACTGGACAGATGCGGAATTTGAGACTATAGGCTGGGATCTTGAAAATGGAAAGATTAGATTGGAAGCTAGAGAAGTAGTTGAGGATGTTCACAATGCCAGCTGAAATTCTTCTGGCTTGTCAAGCCTCAATTCCACATAGCTGATCAAAGCCGAAAAAGAAATTTAAATCCATTTGAGTAAATTGAAGACGTTTCTTAACTGTACAAACACATATCCTAGTTTTCTGAGCCAGGCCTGTTTTTGAATCTCGATAACCATAAGGCTTTTCATAACTGGAGTACTTATACCTCTGGTTAAAAAAAAGTCATCAGACAAGTCTGAAATGTTTTGTTTCAGGTTTTGGGGCTGAGGGAAGACCTGTTTTCTTGCGTGACATCTGGCCAACCAGGGCTGAGATCCAGGTAAAAACATTTATAGGAATCATGTACATAAAGTGGGAGAATGTGCCACTCTTTCTCACTCTTTCTGTCATTGCTATTAGGACAGAGAATGTATCTGGTGAGGAGTACAGCAAGCAAGTGCAAAAAGTGGTGATAAAAATGTTTATGTGTGTTTTTTTTAAATCATTTAGCACGTGGGCCCTTTCCTTGGCAGGCTGGAGATTTTATGCAGGTAGAAATGTGCACTATGAGGTGATAGTTTAGCAGGGGGAGACTTGCAGAGCTTGTCTGCCCCTGACTTGTCAGTGTCTCTGAAAACCAGGGTGACATTAGATCACACCACACCTCCACCTGAGTCTTGCTCAACACACAACTTCACTTTCCTTCTTAGCTTTATGGAGACAAGATGTTTGCCAACACATAGCACTGAAGTCTGAAAAACTTTCTAGTCTTATTATAAGCCAAGAAGAAAGCCTAGAGGACGAGTCTGATGTTCTGTTTGTAAAGTGTGTGGCCATTCACCATTCAAAGCTCAGCAGCTTGGGGTAGGTGAAGTGCATTTTTTCCTCTTCCTCTCGTTTATCAGAGCGTGAGACGTGCACAAGACATAAGTTATCGCAAGCCAGCACAAGCGCCATGACAGTTTGTCAGGGCGGCAATCCACCTTGTCTCCCATGCAGCACCAGTAATATTTCCTTACTACTAGTACCAGCAAGGTTGCATCAATGATTTTGAAGCCCTTCATCGTACCTTCCAGTTACATAACCCATGGAAAGAGGAACCGAGACAGTTGCATGTCGCTTCCGCCTTCCCACTCCGCTTCTGCGTAGCAGACAACACTGCCAACAGCCTTAAACTGCTGCTGCCTTCCAGGCATGATGACGGCAACAGTGTTACCGACGGCCTTAATTTGGTTTTAGTGGACGCTTTATTCTCAGGCACTTATTCCTTCTTTATTCCATCACTTCAGGTGGGAGACGTTCACATAAGATAGAGACAGATGAGTCACTTCCATCCTCCCACTTCTGACATGGTGTAACAGATTCTACCGACAGTCCCTGCCTACCAACCCCAGGCTGCATGCTGATGGAAGCCAGAGTGACTTGATCTGGAGGGGTTGGACTCTTGTTAATGGTCTTTGGAACAATGTCACTACACACAAAATTGGAGCACATGTACACTTGTCTATTTCCCTAGACTGGACAGGAGGGGACCCTAACATCGTTGGTCTTTTCCTCTAGTCATCAGAGCTGTGCCCTCTCCCCCCATTCATTCCCCCATCCTTCCCCCTTAAATGTGTCAGGACATTGGCTCAGGTGGATGTGATGCGGGCAAGGGGTGTGCAGTCCAGATTTTTCACCCTGGCTACAGGGACTGACAAGTCAAGGGGAGACAAGCTGTGTCTGTCCCCACAGGGTAAGGTTATCAGCTTGTAGTGCACATTTCTAACCTTACCAAAGCTACTTTTATATAGGAAGGATTTCCTTTTTGTGCTGGTATTGAGTGCATACAAAGAAAAATAAGGATATTGATGTTCCTTTACTTTCAGAAAGTTGAAAGCCAAAGTGTAGTGCCAGCTATGTTCCAGGATGTGTACTCCAAGATCTCAGTAAGTCCATACGTACACTGTTCAACAACTAAAGCACATGTACAAATAAAGAGTCAAGAATGTTCTGATATTTTGTGTTCAAGACCACTACTCCTACATTGTATGCTGTTTAAAAAAAAATTGGTGGTTTGAGTAGGAATGTGACAGAACAGATTTGGGCTCCATCTGCTAGTCCGCAGCTCTCCCAACTGAGCTATCCAGCCCCCCCCCCCCCCC